>CM070083.1:15882923-16161320 GCA_036250285.1 Pyrocoelia pectoralis
CTAAACAAAGTTTAGGAGTAAAAAAAATGCTAAACTTAAACGTAGATTGCCACTAAAGCGCCTAGGTTATTTGCAGGTGTAGTATATATTTTTTTAAATTGATACATAATGGCAACGTGATACGAAACAAAGTTTAAAAGTAAAAAAAATGCTAAACTTAAACGTAGATTGCCACTAAAGCGCCTAGGTTATTTGCAGGTTTAGTATATATTTTTGTAATTGATACACAATGGCAACGTGACACTAAACAAAGTTTAGAAGTAAAAAAAATGCTAAACTTAAACGTAGATTGCCACTAAAGCTCCTAGGTTATTTGCAGATGTAGTATATTTTTTTAAATTGATACACAATGGCAAAGTGACACTAAACAAAGTTTAGAAGTAAAAAAAATGCTAAACTTAAACGTAGATTGCCACTAAAGCGCCTAGGTTATTTGCAGGTGTAGTATATTTTTTTTAAATTGATACATAATGGCAACGTGATACTAAACAAAGTTTAAAAGTAAAAAAAAATGCTAAACTTAAACGTAGATTGCCACTAAAGCGCCTAGGTTATTTGCAGGCTTAGTATATATTTTTGTAATTGATACACAATGGCAACGTGACACTAAACAAAGTTTAGAAGTAAAAAAATGCTAAACTTAAACGTAGATTGCCACTAAAGCGCCTAGGTTATTTGCAGATGTAGTATATTTTTTTAAATTGATACACAATGGCAAAGTGACACTAAACAAAGTTTAGAAGTAAAAAAAATGCTAAACTTAAACGTAGATTGCCACTAAAGCGGCTAGGTTATTTGCAGATGTAGTATATTTTTTTAAATTGATACACAATGGCAAAGTGACACTAAACAAAGTTTAGAAGTAAAAAAAATGCTAAACTTAAACGTAGATTGCCACTAAAGCGCCTAGGTTATTTGCAGATGTAGTATATTTTTTTAAATTGATACACAATGGCAAAGTGACACTAAACAAAGTTTAGAAGTAAAAAAAATGCTAAACTTAAACGTAGATTGCCACTAAAGCGGCTAGGTTATTTGCAGATGTAGTATATTTTTTTAAATTGATACACAATGGCAAAGTGACACTAAACAAAGTTTAGAAGTAAAAAAAATGCTAAACTTAAACGTAGATTGCCACTAAAGCGCCTAGGTTATTTGCAGATGTAGTATATTTTTTTAAATTGATACACAATGGCAAAGTGACACTAAACAAAGTTTAGAAGTAAAAAAAAGATGCTAAACTTAAACGTAGATTGCCACTAAAGCGCCTAGGTTATTTGCAGGTTTAGTATATTTTTTTCAATTGATACTTTTTCATTCTTTGATACATGATTTTGTAATATTGATGTAAATTATTGTAAAACAATGCAGTATAAATTTAAAGTATGTACCTATATGTTATTATAAACCATTTATTCAGCGTTTATGTTTCATTCGGGGCAAATTGACTCCATCAAAATTTATTCACAGCCATCTACAATTATTTGTTGGTTTTTTTCCGGGGGTTTTTTTCCTAGGGGTTTTTTCCGGTTTTTTTTTACCGGGGGTTTTTTCTGGGTTTTTTTCCGGTTTTTTTTCCTATATTCACCGTGGTATATACCTACAAAAGATATGAAATCACCTAAAATCTTATTGCTTTTAAAAAAGTTACGAGCGGAGGAAAGAAAATTAAAACGAACTTAAATCATGGCGCTGGTTTACTTCTTCAATCAACATCACAACAAATCTAGCAGAAATATGGTGGAGATGGGCAGTATTATGGAGATTCTTCACTACCAGCAATTCAAACATCAGGATACAACGAAACAGACTCTGAAAGAACAGCTGCTCGGAGAGCATTAGTATCAGGCGGCATTTTTGAACCGCATTGGTTGCTCCAAGGGCGCCGCCAGCAAATTTTCCCCGGGGGGTGGGGGGCAAGTACTATTGGGGGTGGGGTATAAATTCAAGCGTTTTTTCTAGATTTCGTACAAAATTTATTTTTATTTTTAATAACGTTTGCCTTTTTTCTTTTCCCAGGGGGCGGGAGATTTGGGTTGCTCAATCACATTATATGCACAAAAAATGCTTTGGATTCTTGGAGTCAGTTGATAATTAATAATAGCACAGATGTATACTTTGTGATAATAGGTTCGGTAAGGATGGTGGTTGAAGTAGAGTTTTGGGAACTCAGTTTTCTACATTGGTAAGGTTAGTTGGGCAAGCTGTGGTGCAATTTGACGAAAAACAATATTGTCCTTTTTTCTTGACATGATATGGACCTACACCATGTAATTTTCGATGCATCAGGTCGACTTTCTGAATGAATCCAGTCCCATACAACAATACCATGTTTCTTATGTTGCAATTTTTCGGAGCTTTACTTCGATCTAAGCATCGAGGTCATATGTTACATTACATCCGATCAAGGGTTCCTTTTTATTTCCATTTAATTCGTGGACGTGGTATGGCCTTTTTAGCAGTTATTCTTGTTAGTTTTGTGCTCCACTGGGCACTCATGTACGTCTTTGCGCTTAGGCTGGTGTAAGTATATAAATCACCGACACGATTAGATCGCTTCTAAATCATTTTTAACATACCCATTAGCATAACAAAGGACCAGATCTAAGTTTTTTTAAGTTGAGATTTAACGTTCAGTATTGCCATACTGTTATAACGCCCATTTGTTTCACACCAGCCTAATGCAAGCCTTGTATTAGGATACAGTAAAAAAAAATCAAATTATTGCTGAAAATAGAGATTTTGTTGGACGCTCTAACTTATTTTAAGAAGAAAAAAAAATCAACGAGACTTAAACTAATAGCATTTCATCAGTAATACCAAAAACGTAACAATATCATGTCAGCTTAAACTACACAAATTAATGACAGAAAAATGAAAGGACAATTGGCAATTCATCTCATCCCAAAAAATGGTACATTGTATAATGTTCGTCCTAATTTCTGTAGGTACCAGATAAACTTCAGCCGTATTTTTTTGTTAGTCGCATTATAATAATCTGACAAAAATACAGACTATTAACGAACGGGTTTTGTGTCATAAAAATAAAACATAGGTAGGTATGTTGGTGGTGTAAGTGTGCATGCGTGTATTACTTATATTCACTGTTTGTTAAGACGCCGTGCCTTTTACCTGAACTTATACTTAGACACGCTTGAGATTTGCTGTATGACAAAACCTTTTAAAGAGCAAAACAATCGCGATTATATTTTTATTATTCTCTTTTGCGACATGTGAATGCTCTGTATATTTATTGACCTATTCATATGCGAAGACCCTCTATTTCAGAGAAATTTCAGAAGAAAATATAATAGAAGTAAATAATAAAAAATAAGATATGGATATCTTACGAAGTCACCAACTTCTACTTCTTGGTAAATAATTTAGTCACACTGCAACCTAGTATAGGTACTAGGAATTATATAACTCTGTTTCGAATTATTGTACTGGGTGTCCCATTTTAATTCGTCACCTGCGATAATCCTACAACGCCTCGGATCAAAAAAGGTTCCGAATAAAAAGTTACTGGCTTTGAGGGGGACATCTTATGCTATAACAAATTTCACCCCTCGACGCACAGGGGGGTGGATAAAAGGGGGTGACTTTAAAATCTTAAATGGAAACCCCTATTTTTATTGCAGATTCAGAAACTATGAAGGTTTTATTTGGAAACTTTTTGTATATTTGCAACAGGTGGGGCTGCAATAGTTAAAATCGGTATTTTATTATTTATTTTGTATTTGGGTGACATTGACATTTTATATTTCTGTTGCGAATGAAGAATAAGTTCCCAAATAAAACTTTCATAGTTTTTTTTGCTCTGTCTGAATCCACAATAAAAATAGGGGTTTCCATTTAAGTCACTCCCCATATCAACCCCCCTGGGCATCGGCGGGGTGAAATTTGTTACAGAATCGGATGTCCCCCTTCAAGCCATCAAACTTGTATTTGGCAACAGCCACTTTTTTTGTCAGATGTACCCTTTTCAAGAAATTTCCCTGGTATGATTAAAATGGGATACCCCGTTTGCAGCGCCACCTGTTGCAAATAAAAAAAAGTTCTCGAATAAAACCTCTCTCTTTCTGAAGCTGCATTAAATTAAATGACCAGTACACTGGTACACAACTTTTCCGTGTTTAATACAATGACGTATAAATAAAATAGTTTTATGCATAAGAACTCAAAATAAAATATTTTTTGCGTAATAACTCAAAAAATAAAATATTTTTTGCGTAGTAACTCAAAAAATAAAAAAAATTAATATATAGTGTGTAGTATACATGTAAATGTAATCAGAAAATGATGTCTGATTTTCTCCTAAAATAATATACAGGGTATGTCGTAAAGATTTTTAATATTCTGTTCATTTCTGGCTAGGCCGGACGTAAATTGGTATACTTATTACACTCGATTGAAAGAGTCGTATGTCCTCTACTTCACTGTACAATTTTACTTCTTCATCTTTGTTAGCAAAAAGTTATGAATTTTTAAAATTTTCTACTTCAAACGTTCATCCTCCTTCCCCTATGGGAAATAAAGAAATAAATGTAGTGCCAGTAGTTTTTCATGAACTCTGTGTATACCATTTCAAAAAATAAAAAAAATCTGGGAGCAGACTTTGAGACAATCGATTTTTAATTTTTGACCAATTTTGGGAACCAATAAATTGGCTACGTTTATTTTTTGTTCTTTACCAATTACAAGTAAAAGTTCTAGCTATCTTTTGGCTATAATATCCAATTTTCAAATTTTAATTAAGTTAAGCGGTCCTTGAGCTACACCCTAAAAAGTAAAAACTTAAAGGATTGGTATATTGGCCACCATTTTGAATTTAAAAACAAACGGAAAACGGCGTTTTACTTGTAACCATATCTACTAACTTTTCACCAAGGGAAATTAGTTTGGGTTAAAATTTGAATGTTTGCGCTCCCAAAATAGCCCCCCTAGTTTGGGCCACTTTGGGCCGCTTTTGATGAGAAGCTTGTTTTACCGATGAAGTTTTTTTGTAGGCTTTAGTTTTAAATTTCATCAAAACGGTCTAGTAGTTTAGGCTCCGCAGCCATGACGTCTAGCTTTGATCATGACGGAAGATATTGTGTGTCGCCATTCCATAGACTGCATCGATTTTAGTTTGTCAGGCATAATATTGTAGAGCACTCATAAAGATGTCTTCTTCTGGCCTTAAGAATTTGTGCCGCCAAATCGTCTGTGATCACAAATTGTCAGCCCATCGTGATTATTTTCACGGTCATCTTTAAATTCGCTCACTCATCTTCTCACTCTACCTTTGGTCATGACGTTAAGACCATGCGTCCATGCCCTTCACAAATCCGACGATGAATTTCCGCTGTTAACCTGCCGTCAAAAAAATAACCACTGCGAGAGCATCTCGCAAGCGACGGACTATTTGATAAGCTGAAACAAGATGTGGTTGTTCGTTGGGGATGCCGAGAAGAGACGCACGCGCTCGTTGTGTTGAGCGCGCGAACTACCAGAGTATACACAGTTTGAATTATTATATGGAGACCGATATAGTAGATGAAGATGATACAAAGCCACATAGCGGAAAGGTCGAAATGCAGAAAATACCATTTTAGCCAAAAACTGGCTAACAGAGGGGGCTGTGTGCGCAGGTGCATTGTCGTGGTGAAAGAATCAGTCTCCTTTCTGCCACAAATTGGGTCTTTCTTGATGAACAGTGTTGCGCAATCTTCTTAAAAGTTTCAAATAAAAGGTTTGATTGACGGTCTGACTTGGGGGAACAAACTCCGAATGAACCACGCCCTTGGCATCAAAAAAGCAAATCAGTATTGCTTTGACGTTTGATTTAACTTGACGACATTTTTTTGGACGAGGTGACAATGACCTCTTCCATTGCTTTGACTGTTGTTTTGTTTCTGGCTCATCACCTAACACCATGACCCATCACCAGTAATGACCTTTGGTAAGAGATAATCTAGATCAGTTTCAAGCTGTTGTTTCAACTCGACGATTTCTTTTATTGTCAGCCAAAATCCGAGGATCAAACTCGGCAGCAACTCTTTTCATTCCCAAATATTCGGTTAAAATTCGCTGAACCGAACTCCAAGATACCTCATTAATCTGTGGCAGTTGATCATTTGTCTGTCGACGGTCTTTGAGCTCAAGTTCTTGAATTTTCTCAACATTTTCGTCGATTCGGGCAGTTAATGGACGTTCGGAACGTGGTTTGTCATCAATCAACATGTGAACTTGATCATCGGCTGTAAATTCTGAGACGAAATATACCGAAATTGTCTGGAAAGCACGTAATTTCACCCACAGTTATGTGAAAACAATGTGTCTATTTTGGCATACGCACAACGTGTGACATTACTTACAAGTTTACTACAGATGGCGCACCACAAGCCACTTTTATGTTGTCAGTCATCCTGTACGTCTGCTCTGTTAGGTCATGCATACTACATAAATCAAGTTTATGGTTACCTTAGTAAGTAAATTGTACCGAAGCGATAATACAAATCGTTACTGATTGTTGGATTCTTCCAAAAAAATAAGCTAAGTAATAAAATTTTGTTTGCACTTATAACTAAAAAAGTCAATGTCTAAGAAACTGCAAATGTCTCATAAATCACTTACATACATCCTACTAATACATAAAACATAAATTGCAATCATATCGTGGTGATAAAATAAACGTAGGTATAACTGCATTCATTTTTTTGTAAATTTCTCGGAATTTCATCTTCCATACTGACAAATTGATCTTGGAATAACAAGATAGTGAATCTTTTAAGCTCAAATCAGAGTTGCCGGAATTTATGGAATGTCGTTAATATTAAATAAAAGAATTAAAATCGATATACCATAAAGTTTTTTTTATGATCTAATAAATATACTTGCTGTGTAAGAGCAGGTGATTGTCACTTAATGCGGTCCTGAGGTATTTGATCTTTGTAGCTTCTTGTCTTACTCTCATTCTTTAAATGTATGAATATATTTACCGCCATAATGACACACACGTAGATAGATTAAATAACGAGAAAAATGCCAAGAAGGAAAGCAGCCGCTCTTTCACAAGTCTTCTACTGAATATTCCACATAAATGATTAGTAAGTAATAGAAAATTAGTGATTACTTATGTAAAGGAGGAACTCATACGCTTATGCCAATTCCAACATCAAGAGACCAGAAATTCCCCTTAGCTGAGATGGAATTACCTTCAGCCACGGAGCTACCACCGATCAAGGATTATAAAACTAGCCGATTCCTAGAGTATGTCATTTGTCTGAAAACCGATACCAACGTAGACTCCTTTTATAAGGAAGATTTTCAGTAAACTGCGTATCAGTGTGTCTGCATAAACTCAATTCTACGCTTAACTACAACCTAACTCTGTACTGCTTCCTCATCTATACTCTCGATTCACCAAGTACGACGTCTGAAAGATCCTCAGAATTTTTCTTCGGTTCACTCGCCTACGTCAGTTTTTATTATATTTCTTAATGAGACAGTAACGCTCAACAAACAGCTAATGTTCGGCTCGGGAGGGTTATTTCGACAATTCCACTCAGAAAATTTCAACCAATTAGTTTGCACAATTTTGAATCATTCGACCAATTAGGAACGAATTACACTGATAATTTAGTATGGTCCTGAAATTATCCCTGTTCCTCCTTCCCTCAAATTACTTCTTTCGTGGAATTGTCATGCCGAATGCAACTCGTTGGTACGAAATTGGCGAAAATTTTCTCAGATTACTCGTATTTGTTTCGACGACAATTTCAACTCGTTCGCTACGCTCGCTCGTGGAAATTGTCGTCGAAACAAATATAAGAGATCGAAAATTTTCGGCAATTTCGTACCCACTCGTTGAATTACCTACTAATGATAATTTTATGCCAGACGTAGTAAGGAACATGAAGGAAGAAAAGTTGGTAATCATTTAGAATCCGGGGTCATGCACTAAGCCGTTTTCACTTTTTCGACCTACCATACTGTCGCGTCGTCTGGATGAAAATCACCTTTTTATCGAATAATGGTCTTCAGCGACGAGGGTCATTTTTGGCTCAATGGCATAATTGCCGAATATGGTCCGAAGAGCAGCCAGAGGCTCTTCAACAGCTATCAGTGTACCCCGAAAAATGCACTGTTTGGTTCGGTTTATTATGGACCGGCGGCATCATTGGACCGTACTTCTTCAAAGACGATGATGGGCTTAGCGTAACGGTCAATGGAAGTAACCATTTTCCTTTTTTTTTTAAGTTTTTCTTTCCCATCCACTCAGTTTCTCTTGTAAGCTCTTCTTCGTCAGTGCAGTATTCAGCTGATTTGTAATTTTGTAACCAGTCTTTTTTCTAGTTTGGGCATATGGGGTACTAATTTCTTCATTTGCCTTTTACAATTTTTCTATCTGCAATTGGAGTTGATTTATATTATTAATTACCTGATTTCTCTGGGTTTCCGTTTGTTCCATGCATTGCTAACAGAAGAAAATTACTCATTGGATTGGTCTTAAGACTTAAGACTTAAGGGTATTTTATTAAATTAAAAAAATCATCTTCGACATAATCAACTAAGAGTTGATTTCTTTGTCACTTTATTTGTCCAGTGGTCATTTTGCTCAGCTTCATCTTCTATCTTATTCTTCAATGACAGGGAGCCGATAGAGAACCTAGCGTTACGTTCATTCGCTTGTTTTCTTTTCCACTTAACATAGAACAACGAATCTATTGTTTTAAGGCATAAAAGTATTCATAGAATGTCCTATACAGGGTGTTTTTTGGGAGCGTTAGTTAGACATTTTTGTGAAAGTTTTATAGATAGATTTTTGAAAATTTGAACTTTGAAAAAAACCCGGTTAATAATGAACAATCTAATGAATAACTAACTGCAAGGATAGCCAGTGACGTAACAACGTAAGAGATTGAGCTGTTTCTACTCTAATAACCAAAATTAAGTTAACAATTGCTTCTCGCTTGCCTAAAATATCTTATTCTTTCCCGTTATACGTTTTAAAAAACCGACCGCCACTTTGGATTTAAATTCCGTTTTTCGGTCCTTCCGAAACTATCAACTACTTTTTCGAACTATACAGGGTGTTTTTTTGAGAGCTTTCGACGTTTCCGGAAAAGTTTCACTGGTAGCTTTTTGATAATTTGTTCTTAGGGGTTATTCTGAAAACCGAATCGATGTAAAATATTTTCAAAATGGCAGCGCTTCCGGAAATTCCGGAAGTTGTTAGTAATTTCGTTATTTTCAATGGCAACCCCGACATTTTATTGCATTTTTGGATTCTACGTAAAATTTTAGTTCTTCTAATATTCACATGTCAATATCTACAGTTTTCACTTTTTCTAAAATGTTTTCGTGTGGAGTTTCATATGACTTGCTCGCACCAGTAATGCGAGTTATGGTGATAAAATTTTTACTAAATTTGGGATCGTCCCCCAAAAAATTAACATCTTCCTGGTCCCTTAACATTAGCTATTGGAAAAACCTCAATTCGTCTTGAGAGGTCGCCTGGTTGCACCGAAAGCCTATTATGGTGAGAAAATGGACGATAATGGTGGTTTTTTAGGATTTTTTGGATGCAACTTATATTTAAACCCAAAGCAATTTCCTCGTCTTTCAACGCAGTAGTATGGTACGTCGTAAAATGTCAAAATACATTAATAAATATTAGCCTCATCTTCAACAACGGATCTTGTTTTGGTGGTACAAATCTTCCAAAATTAAAACAATTTCATGCCAGTGTTCGGATGGCACGTTCACTAGGACGTGGTCTTTCTGGATATCGTTCAATAAATGCATAACAAACATTTTAATATGTAAAACCAGTGGTTTTCATTGGTTCGGGGCGCCGCGAGTGAACGTGATTTATTATTATTTATTGTTCATAGGATTATAAGAATATAAGAAATAAATAAATAAATAATGACAAATCTGATGTTTCAAGGTACACTGCTTGTATTTTTTGTAATATATATTTTTTTCCAAATTATTCTTTTATTAGTTAAAATTGTTTTTATTTTCGTTTTTTCAATTACAAAAACAACATTTACTTAACAGGGCGATGAATGAAAGATTCGTAATTTTTTTAAGCCTTTTTAAGGTTCGACTGCTTGCTTAAAAATTAACAGAGGCGTCGCGACAAGTTTGTAGTTTGTGAAGGGAGTCGTGGATTCAAAAAGGTTGAAAACCACTGTGTAAAACCATTGCGAGCCATTTTTCGATTATTGAAAAATTCATGTTGCCTATCCTATAACAGGTAACGGATTACTTGATTTGTTCCAAATTCGATTGCCATAAGGTCATCGTCGACTACTACAAAAAAATCCGAAAGAAATGGAATCAATGCGATGAAATGAGAATAAGTCTGTAGTATCCACAGTTGGGTTACCTATATTTTAGAGATCCGACAACATGTACAAATCTGAAAAGCATTGGCAACGTCGATACTTTTGTTTTTCTCTAGATCCATCTGGCGGAGGATTTTGGTGGAAGGCGGCTTAATCTTAAACTTCTTTCTCAAAGATCTTAACTTTCAGCAGCATCTCAATTCAGACCGCGAAGTAGTAAAGATCGTTTGCATTTTGTTTTATTTGGTGACTCCATTTTTAGGTGCAGGTGATATGTTTCTGATTAATACGATTATATTGTGTCTGTCTAATTGAATTTAATTTGCATTGCCTCGCTTTTCAACGTGAGTGTTCAATTAATTTGAAACTCACATTGGAAGCGTTCGTTTATTTATTTATTTCTGACAGTGATATTATAAGCTTATATTGTCATAGTTACGATACCAATAAAGAGTGTCATAACTCCCTTGGGATATAAAGACGCTATAATTCCCTCTTTTATGAACCAGTAACCTAGCAACAACCAAAACTGCAATCGACGATACCTGAATCAAATATACCGGAAATGAACAAATTTTATTAAACTCGGTCAGAAATAAAATTATCTATGTATCACGGGAATTAATAGGTCTCAATTACCTCGGGTAATTGCTGTCCCTCGGGCGCATGGCCCTCGGGACGCAAACTTTACCCTCGGTAATTAAGACCCTTATAATTCCCTTGATACATAAATAACTATTATATGTTGTCGCTTGTGTATCGTAGAACTATCTATGTAATATCCATTTGTTTTCATATTAAATATGTGTTTGAACTCATGGAATTTCCGACATTTAATGTTATATGTGTAGATAGCAAAAATATGAAACAACAAAACATTAAAAACAGAGAGTCGAAAATGGGGAACACCAACGTCTGATCTGCCTTCGATTTTTATTATGGTATTTATTTGTGTGTTTTTATGATATTTCTTCTGCCATTTATTTTGTGTTTTATGTGATTAATTGGAGGACATTCCAAATGAGTTTAAATTGAACAGATGTAGTTATTAAATATTTGTGGATAAACAGAAAAGATGGCTCTATTGTACTCGAAAGCCGACCTAACTGTGTCCTTTGTGTATTTTTACCTGAAGTTGAACCCTTTTGTAACTTGTGTACATTTTATCTTTTTAAACTTGCTTGACCTTTTATTATGATATGCAATGTATTTTATTTGGTTTGATTGTTTAATAAAATTTAGTTTTCTTTGTCTCATCATGTGTACATTCGTTTCTCAATAAGAGCCACACACTTGCTGGAAGCTTAAATTTAGTTGCAAACGTACTCCCTCATGTATGTAAGACCCTTGATGGATGTAACTAATGATGTTTTTCCTCCCGTGTAGAGTTGGATACTGGGCTGTATTAACAAAAGCTAGCAGCATTCTTCTCGAAATTCAACTTTAGCCGATTAAGGTCGCAACCAGGTCAGTCGGTACCTTTCGGAGGGGTCCGAATAACTAACTATTTATATGTGCTTTTATATGTCTTGTGAATGTGGTAGTTGGCGAACCAGGGAGGGAGTATAAGTAGTGGGTAGTTTAGTTTGGGGCCTTGAGTACCGAGTGTACATTGTTTTGCCTTGTATTACATATATAACCGAATTTGATTACTTATTGTGCCATATAAACCATTGCTGCATAAAGTATTTAAAGATGATCGAAGCGTATCAACAATGAAATTGTAAATGTTTTGTCTTGATATTAGGTGTTTTCTTTTTGCATCGCCACAGGGTTAGGTAAAGTTACAATCATCACGTGATTAAAGCGCCTTGCGCCATGTAGACATTTCTGCCTCAGGTTAATATAAACTTAAATAAAGCTGTTAAACGAATAGGGTTATTGAGAACTGAGTCAAATTATTTTTATACAACGAATGGTGTGTTATTGACAGAGCTGACTTAGGTCTACCACAACGTGCAAAAAGAAAACACCTATTATTTAACAGTCTTGTTGCTATAATTTTGTATTTGAATTGATGTCATGTATGTAATTATGTCAAAGGAGGAGTTTTTTTAGTGTTTACACTTTTTCTCCTCCTAATCGTCGACTAACTGTCAATAAATGCATTATTTTGGTACAGTTAATGTTGGTTTTGTTTCTCCTTCCCGATTTTAGTTCACGACCAGTGTATTCGTACCTTTTACACGATAGAGGGCCTGTTAGACGATCACGAACTTGTGTCATTTTTGGGTTGGTTTGTTTTGGAGGGAAAGTTTAAATTTTGTCGGCCATGTTTGGGGTTTCCCGCTTCCATTTGAAGTTTATTAACGTAATGGGTGAAGTTAACTCTTCGAACTTTAATTTAATTTAGTAGGGCTAGGGGGGGGTACATTACAAGTCAGAAAGTATTAAAGATAGGGATAGTAATATAATACCAAAAAAACTGGTACACAACTTTCTCGTGTTTACTACAATGACGTATTAAATCAAATAATTTTTTACATAAGAACTCAAAATAAAATAGTTTTTGCGTACTAACTCAAAAAAAAAATAAAAAAATTAATGTATAGTGTGTAGCATAGTTGTAATCAGAAAACGATTTCTGATTTTCTCCTGAAATAATATACAGGGTATGTCGTAAATATTTTTAATATTTTGTTTATTTCCGGTTAGGTCGGAAGTAAATTGATATACCTACTTATTATACTCTATTAAAGGAGTCGTATCTTTTCTACCTCACTGTACAATTTTATTTATTCTTCTTTGTTAGCAAAAAAGTTATGAAAATATAAAATGTTTGTTCTTTACCACTTATAAGTAATAGTTCTATCCATTCCTTGGCCATAATTTCCAATTTTTAAATTATAATTAAGTTAAACGGCTAGGTCCTAAAAACTAACCAACTAAAAACTTGGAGAATTGCTGTATTTGCCGCCATTTTGAATTTAGAAACAAACGAAAGACGGCGTTTTACTTGTAATCATGTCTACTAACTTTTCACCAAGGGAAATTAGTTTGGGATAAAATTTGAATGTTTGCTCTCAAAATAACCCCCTCTAGTTTGGGCCCCTTTGCGCCGAGTTTGAGGAGAAGATTGTTTTACCAATGAAGTTTTTTTATAGGCCTTAGTTTTAAATTGCATCAAAATCGGTCTAGTAGTTTAGGCTCCACAGCCATAACGTACGCATTTTAAAAATATTTTACATCGATTCGACAGCTTTCAGAATAACCCCCAACTCAACAACAAATTATCAAAAAGCTACCAGTTAAAATTTTCCGGAAACGTCTCCCAAAAAACACCCTGTATAGTTTGAAAAAGTAGTTGATAGTTTCGAAAGGACCGAAAAACGGAACTTAAATCCAAAGTGACGGTGTACAATGTATAACAGGAAAGATCAATAAGATATTTTAGGCAAGCGAAACGCAATTGTTAACTTAATTTTGGTTATTAGAGTAGAAACAGCTCAATCTCTTACGTTGTTACGTCACTGGCTATCCTTGCAGTTAGTTATTCATTAGATTGTCCGTTATTAACCGAATTTCATTAATACCGTTATAAAAATAAATTCCAATAAAAAAAGTGATGCTGAATGAGCGAAAGAATACCGTCCCAAGGTAAGAAGGAATAATTAGTGCTACTTGTATATCTGAGGAATTATACTGACAGGTTTTACAAACATTTAATACATGTTTTAAAAAATGCTTTTAGACGGTTTTAAACAGAGCATAAAAATAAGCTTATAATACTAAGACGGATTAATGTCAATTTAAATAGTTTAAATCTACAAGTAAAAGGCGTTCATTCTTTTCTGTAAATTTTAGTACGAACGCCAATTTTCGCACTTGCCTGAAATGGAAGTCTATAAGTTTTGTTTTTCGTACACAGTTGTACCAACCCGGTAGGTAGCGTGACCAAAAGTGAATGAATGAACCTAAATCTTTTCTTTGCTAAAACGGTTTTGGCACTTGAAAGGTAAATCTCTTCGTAAATTCTAAAAGTAGCAAATGAAGGGCTCCATTCTATTGTAGATGGATCTTTTGTTAGGTCTCATATTTCCGGTCGCATGGTGTGAAATATATTGTGTTGGTGATTCTTTCATTCTTGTCCTTTTAAGAATCTTAAATACGTCTGCTTCTTTTCGTACAATTCACATAGAAAAATTACGTCACCGAACCACCTGACCCAGAAAGCTTGAAATTACTGTAAGTAAAAAAAAGAATACTTGACAAGTTGGTTTTTTGTTTTGTTTCGGTATAACCCTCGTAGATTATTTACTCGTACAAACATGTCCCCCATCGTGTTTTTGTGTGACGATCCGGTGATTATAATATTTTTATAAATTATACCGAATTAATTAATTTGGTTAATTTGTTACCATTTGCATATTATTACCATATAATTTAATTAGAATTATACTAAAAGTAGACGACGGTCCTCCACAGAAGACAATAAATTATATCAAACCTCCGTTTGGACAAATTTTTTATTATTGATTTACCAGCAGTCGTCCCGATATAATAGCGTTACATTTGCGGCATTTGAACTTCGAAATAACTCGTAATTATTTATTCTCTTCCACCTTATGTTTGTCATTAATTATATAAACAAATAAAAAAAACACAATTCTTAGGTGCGACTTGTCGCGTACGAATATAGCAAAAGGTTTAACCGATGTTCTTTGTATTGTGTAATAATACAATCAGAAAGGAACGTTTTCATCCTACCCTTTACCAAGATCAACAATCCGAGCCGAGTGTAACAATGTACTTTAATTGTTAAAGAGTTCCTAATGTCCACATCAAGCTTTAAGAGCTAAAAAAATATTGTCTCACACTAAACTTGAATTAGTAGACAACGAATAAAAATCAAAACATTCAACGCTTGAGTAAATAAATAATTTAAAATATCATAGTCACCTTTCGTAGGAGGAGCGGTAGCAGCTTCGAGTACAGTTCTAACAAAAAAGATCCTTATAAAGGATATCGTGATTATGATTACGATTAACGCAACGTCATTAAATTGACAAAATTTTAGTTGCTTCCAAAATGTAAATAAAGTATGTAGAGTCCACCAATATTGTCTGAAGATAAGCTCTAATACGCGGGACAAGCAGCTTTAGAAATACCTAATACTTACTATTAAAATAATACCCAACAGCAGCATCCCAGCATCTATCTCTTCCTCTGAAAAAATCTTCTTCTTCGTAAGCCCTTTTTTAGCTCAAGAGCAGCGACGGTTTACCTATACATTACGCACGTGCGTAGGACCCGGACAAATCTAAAGTTTTAAGTTTATTAATTATAGGTATAGCGCAATGAATGCATTTAATATTAAGGAATTAAGGTGTATTCACGACTTCCCTTCAGAATAAATACTGTAAGATACAACAATCTTAAAGAATAGGAAAATTGAAATCTCAAAACAAGGTATAATAATAAGAACAATAAACACTCTTTAACACGTTTGAGACTAAAATTTATTACTGGTCATATAATATTTTAAAAGAGTTTATTGCAGATTGAACATTTCCTCGCCCCTTTCTAAGTAAATAACCTTTGTACTTAATTATGCCGACACAAGAGGGGTTTGTGAATCAGGGGTGTAACTATCATGATAACTATCAGCCCCGCGGAACCCGGACCTGTGATCTATGGGCCCGGATATTACGGCACTAATATTTGTATTTTCGTAAACATTCCACTTAAATTGCTGAAAACGTATTTAAAAAATTGCAAAATTTTGTTTTCCAGCAAGTTAACAATAATGTGAAACATTTCAATTATGGAACAAAATTTTTATTGCCATAATTTCCAGCCTACACTTCGTTTACGTGCGGTGTTTTTTGTACTCGTACCAACCATAAATAAAAACAGATGCGACGTACTTATTGTATTGCATAAGCTTCTTGAGAATTCAGACTTGCCGTTTTCATCTTATGAAGCTATTTAATAGTAGTTTACTTAACAAGTCCCGAAAGTGATCTTTTACTGGACAAGTAGGCAAATTACAGGGCGAGCCGCAGGCGAGTCCTGCAAGCCTGCGAGTCCAGTAAAAGCACTTTTGGGACGTATTACGTTAATTACGTACAATATTTTTTTTAAAACGGGCAGAACATTTGACCGTTCTAGGCCGGAAAGTAAAAACGAGTCCGGTAAAACCTTTTACCGGACTATCACAATAACTTTCTGGCTCGGTCCGACAAAATGAGATTTTCTGACCTAAAAATAAACCGGAAAGTACTACTTTCTGGCCGATTTTAAAAAATATATATTAGTCTGAATGATTCTCATTTTTATCGTCTCAAAAGCAACGGAGTTAGAGAAAAAAAATGGAATGGTTTGTATCAAATTCGAAGTTTTGCTATGTATGCAAATTGTTGTGAGGGTGGGTGGTGATGGTGGGGGGCCCAATGTTGCTTAGTGCGTACTACTCAATGACATGCAAAACCGGCACTGCTGAAGAGACACATTCCCAGATCCAGTGAGTAGGGAAGGTGTACGGTTTACATTAATCTTGTTTGCAGCCAAATACTACCAGGTTAGCTCCGCAGTGTGTAATGAAGCATTATCGTGATGTAGCATAATTACCTTCTTTGGCACTTCCGGCAAACAGTGATCGACGTACCATTTAGCTGGCACAGTCTTCTGCTTCTCTAGCTTAGTACCCGGTAGCATATTTACATATCCTCCTATACAACGGCACCAGGGTGCTGAAATCTGTTAGTCTTTGTGGCGTACAATTGAGCTACAAAAGCTCATTGGTTTAGGCACCTCTCCGAGCGCTGAAATTACTACAATACATATGAGAATTTGGCCGTTATATTTCCGTTCCTAGTTCTTAATATCAGAGTAAAATGCACGTTTGTTATTTATACACTACAATTGAGGAGGAATATGTTAAAAACATAAAGTCCTTTTTACATGGTGTTGATCCAGCGTCGTGTAAGATCGTGTTAAGTACGATTATAAAGGAAGATAAATATACTGTGGAAGTAAAAACAAAATTGTCTGACGACTATGAAAACGAATACAAACATTAGATAAAAAAATACTCGGTAGAAACAGATACTGACTTCAAAAAACCTTGATTTAAAAAGTTCTGTATGGTTTAGAGCTAAACTTTTTAAAATACTACCATCAGATATCAATTTCATTCAGTCGTATACGAGGTTGGTAAAAAAATAAGAATTTTGCGCAACAGTAAAGTAGGTACCTTTATTATTGAAAATATCAAAAAGTATTATAAAAAAAGTTATTTAGAAGTGAAAACTGCATTTAACCATGTCTATTTAAGTAACATTTTATCATTTATCATCAAATATCGTTCTAAAATAAAATATGTTATTGTAGAGAACAGTTTCAAAAAAATATAAACATGTTTTTTAATGGATATGATTGCATATCTGAACGTAGTTTTCAATTCTGATCAACTTTTCTTTATAACAATTTTCCAAATAGGAGTATTTTACTTGCACATTTAACATTCACAAATCACATTTGTTGACAAACCTCGTATACGAATGAAAAAAATTAATATCTGATGGTTGTATTTTAAATTTTAGACCATGCGGAACTTTTATGCAGAGTAGGTACCTTTTTTCCTTAAAGTTAATAATAAAATAGTTTTCCATATGGTTTCAACTTACGGAAACATACTAGTGTAGGTATATCATAAAATCGCAGTAATATATTATTTAAATAAATAAATAACTATTTATTCCAACATGTGTTTATATTATTTTACTCTGGATGCTTATTCACCTGAAAGTGTTAAAATAAGTAAAACATTTCGCTTTGGTGCCTAAATCAATGAGCGTTTGTAGCTCAATTATACGCCACAAAGACTAACAGATTTCAGCACCTTGGTGCCGTTGTATAGGAGGATATGTAAATATGCTACCCGGTACTTCTAAAGCACACAGCGTACATTACTTTCTTCATTGCTCGCTGCTTTCTGATTATTGGTGGTGTGGCCTCGTCTTCATGGATCCAAACGCGATTCTCTTGTCGAGTTGGCATGTCCAACAATGGTAATAAGTATGTAAATTTCATCGCCTGTTACAATTTTCGACGTCCACCATTCTCAAGCAGTTTTAGAGTTCTGTGGCAAATTCGTAGGTCCTCGTTCTGCTTTTTGAAAATCTGTAAGATGATGGGGGTGGAAAACGACTTACGACCTTTTTCAGATGAAGGTGGTCGTGTATTGTTGTTTTCACAGATGAGGATCCAATCCCCAGTTGAGCCTCTATTACGGCGTAACTAGTTCTGCTTCCATAATCTTCTTCACGGCAGCAATTCTTTGCTCTGTCACAGCGGCAAGGGGAGGGCCTGCGCCTTTCTGGTGATCAATTGTAGTTCTTCCACGTTGAAATTCCTTGTACCAAACCATCTTTAAATTGATGCCAAAGAAGGGGACTGATCGCCAAATGTGAAACATTCTTCGCAGTGATACCTACACCTTTCTTAAAGTCGTAATAAATTTTTGAGAAAATGTTCTCGGGTTAATATAATTCCATTTCTTCAATTCACTTGCGAAACTTAAAACTATCTTTTTCAAATGCTACTTGTACATTAGCAAATGAAACGGCTTACTGAGGTTACATTTTTTGTTTTTTGTGGCCTCCCTAATTTCTTCATTCTCAATAATAATTGCTTGTCCCTCGTATAACAGCTTATAATGATGCATTGACTATACATGCACATCATGGTTATAACACTTCTCTTAATAATAAATTTCATAAGACTATAAACTAAACTTTTCTTCTCAATATTCACTGCTACATTCTACTTACTCTAGATTGCCTTTTATTGGTCCACCAAATGGCAGTCAACCCAAATGTAAACCTAAATCTGATGTAGAATGTAAGCTTGATAACCCAAACTTTTGGTGAAACGAGACCAAATATTAAATGAAATTAGTTGTAGGTATATTTTCCTTACTAATTTCGACCCGCATGAACCAATTTTTTACCAATCCCAAATTGGTATCTTATGTTCTTCCTTGTAACGACCTAACTTCTTCCTGATATGGTTATCTTTTTCCTAGGACTTACCGTTCATGAATCGAATATCTTTTCACGACGACCGCCCATTAGACGTTTCTCAAAAATTACAAAAGATAGAATTATGAAATTTTCGAATAGGAGTTTTTTCGGCATTACGAATCCATCCAAAACATTATTATTTTGATAGCACTTCCGGTCATACCGGAAATTGATATTAAATTAATTTTAAATGGAACACCCTGTATATTTTCACATTTTTGGATTTTGCGCTTAATTTTAGGTTTTTTAGGTCATATTAGTTTGTTTAAAATCACATAACTTAAAAACGATAAGATATTGAGTTAGAACTTCTTGAAGAAAATGGGCCCAAAATTATCTGCAGAATCCAAAAATGTCAAAACATACATGGTCTTTCATTTGAAAAAATTGAGCTTTACCATAATTTTTCTAACAAAATTGAAATAAAAATTTAGAACACCCTGTATGACGCTTAATCAAAATAAATACTTTTTATGAATTCAACAAATTAGATAACAATTGTTTTTTAATTATAACTATCACTCTGCTTAATTCACTCGAGAATGTATCGTTGACTTTTAAAAAATAAATTATTATAAAATGGTAAATATAGTTCGGCCGCTGGATCTTTACCGATCTATATGCTCACATACTAACGACGTGCGTATCTGTCATTCGACTACTTTATTACTAAAAATAAATAAAGACAAACTGCAAATCTCAGTCAGTTTGTCCTTGTTTGTTTTTAGTAATGAAGTAGTCGAATGACAGATACGCACGTCGTTGTATGTGAATATACATAGGTAAAGATCCAGCGGCCGAACATAGGTATCTCGAAAACGAAAAATATTGTGATTTTTTGAGGAACGTCTAATGGCCGGTGGTCGTGAAAAGCACTGTAGAAGTACCTATATGTATACGTATTCTTTGAACAATTTTAATCAAAAATGATTCTGTGCAATTTTTCCCAATTCCTAACCCCTGAGGAGATATGGGCGGTTGAAGTTTAACCTGACTTAACTCATACTAAGCCCTATCATAGGGACGTAAATCATACTATCTACAGCTAAAAATGTAAAAGTAAGTAAAGATGTCTTAAAATTATCATAAAAGAAAACTTTTAATAACAATGTTCATTAACAAATTAACAAGAACACATTATAGCACAAAAATGCACATAAAATAGCTCAAAATGGGATCCGTCAACTTCCACACATAATGCCATCTCTCTTTCCCATTTATACTTGCGAAATTGTCACGAATGTTGGTAAATGCATCAAAAATTCGTTCAATCAATTCTTTTAGTTTTTTGTAACCCCCCTCACGCGACATTTGCATAAAGCTCACAAAAAGTTCCTTTTGTTACAGGTATCTTTTCTAGTTCACTATAATAGTAAGCAATATCTTTTAAAATAACTTATAATCATTCGTTCCCGATTATTTAGCGTCACCAATCCCACAGATAATTCCGCAGTAAGGACCCGCAGCAAAATCAATCATCGCTGTGCGAAGGTTTCTAGTCGTGCCCCATTGTTTGGATTCGATTGAGCGTTGCATTTGGGGAATCCGCCATCTTGTTTGAAAATACACGCTGCCCAGTAACCATGATTTCACAACAATTTAACTACAAACGCTAAGTGATCTAGTTTTACTTCATGAGTATCCATCCCAGTGGCGTAGCCAGAACTTATTTTCGTGGGGGGATGGTCTTTAATAAATAACGCAATTGAAACGCATTCCAACAATAACCAGACACAGCTCGATATTTAAAAGTTTGTACGTAGTTACCCCCCCCCCCGGCCACGCCCCTGATCCATCCTTACTTTAACTAGTGAATTCGTCATGTGTCACCTTATTTTCGCCCTGTAAGAACCTTTGTATTACTTACGTAAATTCGTTAATTCATAATTTGTGATCGAAACATCATTGATTCATTGTTAATGTTTTAGTTTTGTAACGTCAAACAGTTCGCTTATCTTGTTACCTTTAATATTTGGCCCACATTCAGTCATTATTTATGCTTATTCCCATTACCAGTGTTCACGTTTTTATATTGGACCGTTTATTTCCCTCGATCCTATGCTTAATCGTTTATGTTACAGATCTTTGGATGGTACCTCTTTGATTAAAGACACCATTACCGGATTATAAGGCAAGAAGTTTGATTTAACCACATGATTGTAGAGGCACTTATTGTGTCAATCGTATTCTGAGATTTTACCTTTGGTTAACGTCATTCATTGTAAGTTTACTTGACCTTACGGTCATATAAAGGTATATAGATACCCCCTTATTGTCAAGCATTACACCCTGTTAACGTCTAGTTCGTTTGACTTATTTCATAACTTAACCCCCCTTTTTTTGTAGAGGCACTTATTGTGTCAATCGTATTCTGCGATTTTACCTTTGGTTAACGTCATTCATTGTAAGTTTACTTGACCTTACGGTCATATAAAGGTATATAGATACCCCCTTATTGTCAAGCATTACACCCTGTTAACGTCTAGTTCGTTTGACTTATTTCATAACTCAACCCCCCTTTTTTTATAGCTATCGAACCGTTGATCCTGAAGAAACTGTTAACACCTTCGGAGTTTGGTTATCAGCTTCGTACAGCGAAGAGTTTCGTTTCTTGGAACTCCGTGGAGCCCTTAATAAATAAGAATTCCTTTCTTTTGTCCCCAAAATTAGCCCCGACCCATATTGCCCCATAACTTTGGTCAACTTTTTGTATGTTTTTCAGGGGGTTAGGTAAAAACTCCCCCGGAAAAAAAACCCGGAAAAAAGACCCCCCCCCCCCCGGTAAAATCACCCCGGGAAAAAAAACCCTTAGGAAAAAAGACCCCCAGAAGAAAACCCCCCGAAAAATAATTATAGATGGCTGTGAATAAATATATAAATGGTTTGGTAATGTTAGTAATGAGTAGAATACCGGCACCTGTGACGTCACAAGCCCCGCCCACGTGGGCGACGTCATTTGACCTTGGAGGCCACGTAGAGGGCATTGTTTTGACCTTTGGTATTTCCAAGGCCACGTAGATGGCGCTATTTGACCTTGAGATTTGGTTCTGAACTTTACTCATTTTGGTTCTGAACTTTGCTAAATCGATCTGGTTCTAACCGTTGGTAGATTTGATTCTGAACTTTGCTAAACCGATTTGGTTCTGACCGTTGGTAGATTTGGTTCTGAACTTTGCTAAGGTAGATGTCGTTCTGAACTTCGCTATCATTGGAATTTCCAGGACTGATTACGTCATTGGGTAAAAGATTATGTAAATATGTGCAATTGATTTGTCGGCCATTGTTATTTTTATGGTAATTTTGAATTTTTTAGCCATTTTGTGGCGGCAAATTTGATTTTTCGTTTTAATTACGCAATTTGAGATTTGATTAAATGAATAAGATGCTGTAGTGTCCGTTTAGATACGAATATATTGAGATTAAGTTCTGTAATGTTGTATTGTTGTATTAGCAAAAAATGAGTGTTTCATTTCGGAGATGTTATGTAACTTAGGTGTATAATTTAGAGAACAGTATGGAAATGTTCAATTTCGTAATAACGATATAATTTGTTATGCCTAAGGCCCCTAAGGGCAGGAATTGTTTACATGCAATAAGGTCTAAGGCTAGAAAAATATTTATTAGATTTGATTAAATAAATAAATCATTTAATGTCTTTTGGTTTCGGATGTATTTACAGACATGTATTTCTGTTTTTCAACTTGTACAATTTAGAGACAAATAGACAAAAAGAATTTATTTTGCTAAAAAAGTCTTCAAAATTGGTATTAGGTACTTCAATACGAAAAATTGGTCCAATTATCACAAAAGAAAACAAGGTATCTTTTAAAGAAAGCATAAATTTACTGTATTATCAGAGATGTCATAAAATACGACTAAACACATCCTTTGATTTTAGCGATTCATTAAACAGTGTAGGTACGTGTATGACTCATTTCGGTCTGTATTTGCAAATTTTTGTTTGTCAAATTGTATTGTTCACGTAGGTACCTACGATGCGTTATTTTTATTTCTGTCATTATCTCTTATATACATTACATTAATGAGCTTAATCAAAATTACTAAATTTGTACCATTATAAAGGCCTTTTTGGTCTTTCTGGATGACCTCCTCAATGCCCTTTTGACTTTCCTGGATGTCCCCTTTGGATAACGTCCTTTTGGCTTTCTGGATACCTTTTTGGCTTTCCTGGATGTTTTTCTTAATGCCTTTTTGGCTTTTCTGGATAATTTTCTGAATACCTTTTTGGCGTTCCCAGATGATTTCCTGAATGTCTTTTTGGCTTTTCTGGATGCCCTTCTGTTGCAAAACATTTTATGCTTTTGTATACACTTTGTCATTTTTGAAACAAAACATCTTATCTCCTGAATTAGTTTTCTTAGAAGTATGTCCACGAATCAAAACTAAGAAACAAAAATACTTAAGTCGGAATGTATTTCTATTTTCACCTTAAATTGCGGAATGTTTGGAATTCTTTATGTTGTTGCATACTCCCTTTCTCTGAAAATGTTGTGAGAAAACAATTTTTTAAAGTGTCTTAATCAGCCATTTTTTGTAAACAATGTTCGGTGCGCACGACAATATATACGTTGCGCACAACATAATTTACGGTGCGCACAACATAATTTATGGTGCGCACAACATAATTTACGGTGCGCACAGCAATATTTTCGGTGCGCGCAACAATATTTACGGTGCGCACAACATAATTTATGGTGCGCACGACAATATTTTCGGTGCGCACAACACCATTTACGGTGCGCAACACCAAATTTTCGGTGCGCACGATTAGCCATTTTACTTTTGGTGGGAATTTTGATTTTTGCAGCCATTTTGGTTTTGTCGGTCATATTTAATGGGCAAGCAAGCTGCATACGTGAACTTTGGAAAGAAATACAAGATTTAAACTATAAACAAGTGTTGTATCAATCAATCAATTGAAGGAGGCACATTATGGTAAGCGCGTGTGGCCAATACAAATTTCCGATGTTCGTTTTCTAATAGTGGTATTGGTAAAATTTCGTACGAATTTCGTAAAGTTTCGTACGAATTTTGTAAAATTTTGTACGAATTTCGTAAAGTTTAGCTGCTTTTTTGATATGTACAATGTGAAAAATATAAACTAAATCATATGTTTGAAGCATGTTAGGTACATTTTGCCTTTTTGGCTTTATGAATGCCCTTTTGGATTTTTCGGATAACTTCCATAAAGACTTTTTGGGTTTCCTGGATGACTCTTCCTCAAACCCCCAAAAAAAAGGTACTACACGATTTATTTAATCTAATCTATAATCTAGTAACGGATTACGTCATCCAGGAAACCCAAAAAGTCTTTATGGAAGTTATCCGAAAAAGCCGAAAGGGCATTCATAAAGCCAAAAAGGCAAAATGTACCTAACATGCTTCAAACATATGATTTAGTTTATATTTTTCACATTGTACATATCAAAAAAGCAGCTAAACTTTACGAAATTCGTACAAAATTTTACAAAATTCGTACGAAACTTACGAAATTCGTACGAAATTTTACCAATACCACTATTAGAAAACGAACATCGGAAATTTGTATTGGCCACACGCGCTTACCATAATGTGCCTCCTTCAATTGATTGATTGATACAACACTTGTTTATAGTTTAAATCTTGTATTTCTTTCCAAAGTTCACGTATGCAGCTTGCTTGCCCATTAAATATGACCGACAAAACCAAAATGGCTGCAAAAATCAAAATTCCCACCAAAAGTAAAATGGCTAATCGTGCGCACCGAAAATTTGGTGTTGCGCACCGTAAATGGTGTTGTGCGCACCGAAAATATTGTCGTGCGCACCATAAATTATGTTGTGCGCACCGTAAATATTGTTGCGCGCACCGAAAATATTGCTGTGCGCACCGTAAATTATGTTGTGCGCACCATAAATTATGTTGTGCGCACCGTAAATTATGTTGTGCGCAACGTATATATTGTCGTGCGCACCGAACATTGTTTACAAAAAATGGCTGATTAAGACACTTTAAAAAATTGTTTTCTCACAACATTTTCAGAGAAAGGGAGTATGCAACAACATAAAGAATTCCAAACATTTCGCAATTTAAGGTGAAAATAGAAATACATTCCGACTTAAGTATTTTTGTTTCTTAGTTTTGATTCGTGGACATACTTCTAAGAAAACTAATTCAGGAGATAAGATGTTTTGTTTCAAAAATGACAAAGTGTATACAAAAGCATAAAATGTTTTGCAACAGAAGGGCATCCAGAAAAGCCAAAAAGACATTCAGGAAATCATCTGGGAACGCCAAAAAGGTATTCAGAAAATTATCCAGAAAAGCCAAAAAGGCATTAAGAAAAACATCCAGGAAAGCCAAAAAGGTATCCAGAAAGCCAAAAGGACGTTATCCAAAGGGGACATCCAGGAAAGTCAAAAGGGCATTGAGGAGGTCATCCAGAAAGACCAAAAAGGCCTTTATAATGGTACAAATTTAGTAATTTTGATTAAGCTCATTAATGTAATGTATATAAGAGATAATGACAGAAATAAAAATAACGCATCGTAGGTACCTACGTGAACAATACAATTTGACAAACAAAAATTTGCAAATACAGACCGAAATGAGTCATACACGTACCTACACTGTTTAATGAATCGCTAAAATCAAAGGATGTGTTTAGTCGTATTTTATGACATCTCTGATAATACAGTAAATTTATGCTTTCTTTAAAAGATACCTTGTTTTCTTTTGTGATAATTGGACCAATTTTTCGTATTGAAGTACCTAATACCAATTTTGAAGACTTTTTTAGCAAAATAAATTCTTTTTGTCTATTTGTCTCTAAATTGTACAAGTTGAAAAACAGAAATACATGTCTGTAAATACATCCGAAACCAAAAGACATTAAATGATTTATTTATTTAATCAAATCTAATAAATATTTTTCTAGCCTTAGACCTTATTGCATGTAAACAATTCCTGCCCTTAGGGGCCTTAGGCATAACAAATTATATCGTTATTACGAAATTGAACATTTCCATACTGTTCTCTAAATTATACACCTAAGTTACATAACATCTCCGAAATGAAACACTCATTTTTTGCTAATACAACAATACAACATTACAGAACTTAATCTCAATATATTCGTATCTAAACGGACACTACAGCATCTTATTCATTTAATCAAATCTCAAATTGCGTAATTAAAACGAAAAATCAAATTTGCCGCCACAAAATGACTAAAAAATTCAAAATTACCATAAAAATAACAATGGCCGACAAATCAATTGCACATATTTACATAATCTTTTACCCAATGACGTAATCAGTCCTGGAAATTCCAATGATAGCGAAGTTCAGAACGACATCTACCTTAGCAAAGTTCAGAACCAAATCTACCAACGGTCAGAACCAAATCGGTTTAGCAAAGTTCAGAATCAAATCTACCAACGGTCAGAACCAGATCGATTTAGCAAAGTTCAGAACCAAAATGAGTAAAGTTCAGAACCAAATCTCAAGGTCAAATAGCGCCATCTACGTGGCCTTGGAAATACCAAAGGTCAAAACAATGCCCTCTACGTGGCCTCCAAGGTCAAATGACGTCGCCCACGTGGGCGGGGCTTGTGACGTCACAGGTGCCGGTATTCTACTGTAATGCTAAACTTAGACGTAGATTTCCACTAAAGCGCCTAGTTTATTTGCAGGTTTAGTATATATTTTTTCAATTGATACTTTTTCATTATTTTGATACCTTATATCACCTTATGTGTATTATGTATGATTTGGTAAAATTGATGTAAAATAGAATGCAGTATAAATCTAAAGTATATGTGTCTTATTATATCATTTATTCAGCATTTTTGTTTCATTCAGCGCAAATGACAATCTTCATCAACAACAAAATTTATTCACAGCCATCTATAATATTTGTCGGTTTTTTTTCCGGGGGTCTTTTTTCCAAGGGTTTTTTCCGGGTTTTTTTACCGGGGATCCTCTTTCCGTTTTTTTTCCGGGGGTTTCCTGCATCAGCAAGTGCGTGCAACTTTGCATTGTGGACGAGCGCAATACATTCTGAAAATTTACCACGATTTTTGACAAATAGCGACCATTTTCAAATTGAAAGGATTGAAAATATTCATGTGTTTTTTTCCTCTGCCATATTATTTATCTCAACTATTAATTAACATATATGCGTAATTGGCATCCCAAACAGGAATTAGTGACGAAATATGAGTCCGTGCAATATTGATTAATATTGTACAACGGTGGGATTTCTTAGTAGATTATACAACAGAGCGCTTGGAATTCGTAATGAAGAATTTTTGGGATAACGGCAAAAAAAAAATAGACCGAATGGGATATGCACCATGACAGTAACCGGGGCTTACTGGCGCAGATCCGTAGTCGTATACTTATATACAAAAGTAGCTTGTAAATTTGAATCATAAAAGTTAAGGAACACCTAAGGTAATAATTTTGAGCGGATCCAATAAAAATTGTCAAATACAAGAATTTCCTTCATTATTTTTTTTTTAACTCACGTCTCTCTTTGATCTTTCATGTAATTTAAACGATTTACAACAATTTCGTTCTGATTAATGTAATTTGATACTTAATTTAAGATATTCCGTTTTCAGAAGCCTTATTGAAATTCTCCCAATTCTTGCATTTCATTAACTCTTCTCACCTTATGCCGTTACTGTCCATTTTTTTTTCATTCCCCCCCGGTTTGTAATAGACATGTCCTACTTACGCGTGTTACAAATGAGTTTTTAATTATGTTGGTTAAAGCCGTCACGCTTTATAAAGAATAGCAGTACCTAAGCGGCGAGTATTATGGTAGCCATAAAGAAATTCTATTAAAAGTACCGTAAAATTAACAAGGTGTGAAAAAATTTACGTTATAATAGAAATATGGTTGTTTATAAACGATTACTTTGTTAAAGAAGAACAAATTAATTTAGTAAATGATAGCGCGGCTGTAAATAAATGGTTTTTAGATGGAAAAAACTAAAAGGTAATGACAAGTTGGGAGGTACTTCCTTCAGCCAAACCTGTAATCAAGTCGTTTTGGTTTTCGTATCAAGACGTCGCTGCCACTTAGGTTACCATGTTCTGGTTTAACACCAACATGCTATTACCGCCTTCTGTAGCTGTAAATTCATGTTATTAACACTAATTGAACAATTACCACCCATTTACCGTAAAATGAATCAATGAGTTTTACTTTTTTATTTAAATGATTATACGTTTATAAAATAACGGATTTAATTACTTTATATTACTTAATAATACTAATATAAGTACTAGGTACCCTTTCCTATTGTTCAAAATAAATTCTTTTCGCTAATTTAATATTTGAGTTTCGTGCAATGGTAGCCTATCTCTCTTCATTTTATCATTTATACCTAGGACATCTGTAAAATGCAGCGACTGCAACCTCATTAGGATTTTGGCGATGAGTTCAATAATTATAAAAAGTAAACCTTGTAGATTGTAGATACGAGGGTGCGTTTTTATATTCGCCGAATCAGGGGTGTAAGATGAATAAATCAAAATTTATTATATCTTTCAATTAATTTGTGTATCCTTTGGAAAAAAAAAAGATTTCTCTCGGTCGCCAAAACACGCTGAACTGGTAGTCTTCACTTCCTCATCGCTGGTAATTTTTTTCCCACGCAGCATGTTTGGAAACAAATATCTAATAGTCGCTGGGGCCCAGATCTGGACTGTAGGGTGGATGGTTTATCACATCGAAACCCACCTTGTGAGGAGCAGCGAGTGCAACACGACCCTTGCGTACTGGTGCATTGTCATGAACCCCTTTGGTTAGTTTCCCCTTTGCGTCCCATAGTCTCGTTTGACAACACCCCAGTATTCAATCTCACAGACTGGCTCAATCACACTCTCAAAAACATGCTCAATTTTCAATTTCCCTACTCAATTAAAAATTTCAAGGATTTGTCCATAGAACTTTCCAAACTTCAGGTTAAACCGCTTTATCAAGTAATCTCCTTTGACATCGTCAACCTTTTCCCAAGTGTGCCTTTCTCTGAATGCTTCAATACTATCAATATCCTGTAACATACCCAGGTGCAACGTCGAAAACCAAAAAACTAAATCGCCTGCCAACTCGGTGTTTGAGATTAACTCTGGGTCTTCGATTATATTACAAGGAGGGAAAAGAGCTACAGAAAAACCCTCCAGGATATTCAATAAATGCATCGCTTACCCTTCGACCTACCTTCCAATCTAAATATTAAATATTACACTAAATTTTACTATAGTTTGTTCTGATTTTGCAATTTTCGTCAGGAATTTCATCCCCTGTCTAAATATTAAATAAATAATAAATTGGTAGCTTCTGCGATCACCTAGTGGTAGCTAATGTGATGAAAGGCTGTTATGTAATACGTCCCAACATTCACATCAAGGTTCACGGGCGAAGCATGTCTTCGACATGGTAAGGGTTGCTTAGTATTTGACTCAGGGCGCCAGCCCGCAGCTGAACTTAAAACCCTGCCACTGTAGTTAGAGTTTAGATTGGTAATTGCTGTACGACCTATATTGTTTTCAGGACCCATCACATCAACAGTCTTTAAATTGCATAAAGTTGAAGAGATGTAAAATGTAATCACCTTCGATGCTTCAAAATAGGATGGCGTCAGAATACCATCGCCTTGTATAACCACAATGCAACCAAAAGGGTATGCCATGCCCATAGAATCGCAACATGATTTCGTGCTCGCGGGTAAGGGGGGGGGGGGGAGAGAAGTGGAAAAACCATTCAATCATAAGTTTGGCTGCCGGGCCCAGCGAAGGCTCAGCTTGGACTGGGTTCCATAGCTAGGTGCACGTTACTACACTATTATCAATATTCTTACACTTTAACCCCGCGTACAGGTCAAATCCTGGACGGTAGACAAATAAGGAACCACAGATCGGTTTAGCACAGTTACATTCTATGGACCCCCAATCCAGGTTATTTTCACCTTGCTGGTGTAACCAGGCTAGACTAGACAACATTTTTGAACAGAGGGATTGAGTTCCAGAAATTCACATTCAAGAAACAAATGAACACGCCTACCGCCGGATGAGGGAGCCAAAAGAGACTCACGAGCCCAACCCGTCATTGTAATCGTTTCAATACCTAGCAATTATGCACCTACAAAAATATAATTAAATTTTGTGACGAAGGCGTTGCACTCAGTTACACCCCAATCTATTTGGCCGCTTCCACGTTTTTTTTCATTCTGTCGGGAACTAACTACTTTTCCCCTTGTTACACTAATTCTTCAGCATCTGCACATTCCGTTATCATCAGCAAAAAAAAGAATTATAAATAATGGGCAGTGGCGTAACCATCACTTCGAAACGATTTTAAAAACGGACAAATTACGGCGAGAAACGTTTAAAATCGAGCTGCCAAAGGTGGTACATCACAACCCACCTTTATTCCTCAGACTTACCAGATGATGTTGTCCTAGTTCATGGTTGATAACTTGCTACAACCAAAACTTTTTCACCTTTAATAATATAGTTTACCGTCAATCTTTAGGGCTTCCTATGGATAGCAATTGGACTCCCTTTTTGGTTGAAATATTTTTGACTTCCATAGAAAGTAACCACATACCCATTTGCCAACCCCCAGATCAGCGATAATATTATTTTCTATAAAAGGTACGTCGGTGGTCTTCATTAATGGTACAGACAAAGATGTCGAAGAGGTTTTCCTCACCCTCAAAAACATTCATACCAACATTACCTTCACTTTGGAAAGAGAAATTAATAAATCCCTCAATTTTCTTCATCTAACCATCTCTAGACATCACAATTCCCTCGACATTACCAGGAAGCCAACCAGAACGGACCATGCCATCCCATTTAACTCTTTTCACCCAATCTCCCACAAACTAGCTGCGTTTCATTTTTTACTTTAACAGACTACTTCACTTTCCCCTTGAACCTAAGAATTTCAAAAATGAACTTGTTATCATCTACCAGCTAGCCTCTTCTTTTTTCTTTAAAAAACTCCTTAAGGCGCTCTATAATCGTCGCCATATGTTTTCCGGGCGATTGAGACACTCTAAAATTCTTTGGGGGTGGTGCTCTCTTTTTATGCCGCTGCATGGAGTTTTGCTTAGACATAATGATCAACCCAAGTTTCGTCCCCAGTGACAATCCGACTCAGTACTCTGTTCTCTTCGTCACTACAGAGGTCCATAAATTCACGCGCACATGCACCGCGGTGCTGTTTTGGCGGCGGCGCGGCGTAAGTATGACCTTTGTCATGCCGTCTAAAATCTTGACCATACTCGTTTCCGATACTTTAAGCAACCGTTTCTGCAACTGCCTTTTCTTTAACCGCGCATCTTCCACTAATAGATTTTCAACTTTTTGAAAAACTTCTGGAGTGATCACTTCGACAGGTCGCCCAGGCCGTGAGTCGTCTTCAAGAGATTCTCTGCCTTGCTTGGTAAAATCGAGTTGCCGAAAGCGGTACATCACACTATATTATATTGTCTGTGATCGCAGTCAAAAATGAGTTAAATGACAATTCTAATAAGAAATGGATGGGCGGAGGATGGACAATTCCATGGCCGGCGAGATCGCCAGAACTGACTCCTTTTTGTAAAGGACAGGGTTTACAAAGAAGAATCTACAACGCCTGAAAATATGAGAATTAGACAAGCTTTCGCAGACGTTAGCATCCCTATAATTTAAATTCTGTTCGAAAATAATTCAAATTTGTATCGATAATGCACACGTGGAACACTTAACGTGAAATGGATTTTAATATTTCTTTTCCTTGTTTTATTCTTGTCATAGTCATTTATTTAATTTATAAATGCGCCCGTCAAAAATTTGTGTTCGTTTAACATTGAAATCGAAATTACTCGGAAATAATTACATTTAGGAATAGGAAGTATTAGACGTTTTTTTGTAGGAAATTATCTGCATTACCTATTCGAATCTGCAATACAATCATGTGGCTGCCATTCGAAAATTTTGACTAATGTATGTTTGAAGTTCGCCAATTTGGCTGAGACTACAAGGACGCCATCTGCTATTTATTACAAAACTATTTTTATCAGTTCGTAGGGGACGTACGGTATCTTGTTTGCAGACTGAGAAAATTAACCCCGAAGCAAGTCATGAAAATTCAATTTTTTGACACAAGCAAGGTAGTTAGCCAAAAAAAGGTCTTAACAAGAAAGCAATCCAAAAATTTTATTAAATATGGGGTGGTCCATTTAAAAAAATTAAATTTCGTTTTGTGGAGTTTTATTGGTACACCCTGTATAAGTGTATACGGTGGTTCTTCTAAATTCGTATACCTAACTTCTTCCTTTGATTTTTGTCGCTCTCTCGTCGTTCAGACGTAATCTTCGGCCGAGCGCAAGGTAAACCAGTAACAGTAGTAATTCACTCGAACTTTTCTTCAATTTCTTCGCGATAATGGATGAAACCATGTACGACCTTACAAACCTTACAGGTCGTAAAGATCTAAAATAAATTAAATCAATTAATTACTACAAAAACAGGTACTAAATCTTTAAGAAAAAAAGTTATATATTATATCCGAACTGTCATATTCAATTAGAATATAAAGAGAAACAAATTATAACCTGTTGTACATCCTCTTAAAAGTTATAGTAACCTGCAAGTTTATACGTGATTATAAATTTTTACGACAACTCGAACTGCCTTTTTTCCTAAACTTATCTCAATTTTTTTTCATCCCGTAGTACCTACTTTGTGTCGAATTGTGATGAAATTATTGTCCGTGTTAGAGCAACTTCCACTACCGAAAGGGACAAAAGCATGTCGATGGAATTTTTTACGGGGGGTGTTTTTTCTTAGTTTGACATGCTTTCTGTTAATCTACCGTTTAGATAAAGCTCGAGACAGAAGATGGGTAACGAGATAAGGAATATGACAAAGTTAACATATGAACGGCTGCTGTTGCTGCTGAGTGAGAGCTCGCCGCCATTTTGTGAGTTAAAGTTACATCAGAGCTATGTTTCATTGTCCCTTCTAAAACGCTTTTAAATCCGGATTTATCATTTTTAAGAATAAATAAACGAAACGAAAAGAAAAGTAGGACTAAATCACTTATGGCTTATTTTTTCAAATTTGGGATTTATGTCTTGTGACAGCCGGTATTTTCTATTGATATATTTAGGTATGTTGTCGTTGTGGACATAACGACATTGTTTGGGTGGTTTATATAATAGGCGAAGGGGTGAGGCGATTTCAACTCAGTGGGCTAAAGACATCATGCTGTGTATTGTCGTTATTAATCGACTACCTAGAGAACTTGTCTTTTGAGCAACATTTTCTACATCGTACCTACTAAAAATAAAAAAAAAAAATTAAACGTTTTCAAATCTAAAATTTACAAAACAGAGTGTCACGCTCACGCTTAGTGTTTTTATTTGCCAAAACTTGTTTGTAATAATTGTTTCTTTTGACATTTGTAATTTAATATAACCTATCAAAATTGATAGCCGAATATATTTTAGTCCTGAAAGTAAATGCTGTAGTAATTTATCCGGATCAAAAGACCAAATGTTAAATATGAATAACGAAAAATTTGAATCACTAACTAAATCTAATATTTACATAAACTATTTGTTCCTAACACCGTAATGTCAAATTAAAATATATTATAATTGTTAAAACTTATTCTCGACACGACGCTTTCATTTTTATTTTAAGAGTAACGAGATTTCTTACACAATTATTTACATAACAAGATAAAAATCAATATTAAAATCACCTACAACATTTACATTCGGCGTGTCAAACGTGCTTCGTTAACATAACGAATCAATCACCTCATTTTAATTTGTTTACAGATACAAAAATTGGCAAATTCGCTCGATTTCTTACATTCTTCTCATTCCCCTAATAAGAATGTTGTAACCTTGCGGTCCCTTCTTCAGTTCTACGAACTGAGGACCTTCGGATCAGGATGTACTTTGAAAGTTGACAGATGTCTGTCAAAGACGACAATGCCTTTTCCATTATTTGGTTTTTACTACGTTAGTACCGCTGAATCTACAGTGATATTGTCGTATCTTTTTGTTTATCATTTGTGTTAACCTCCTATGAAATTAGTGTTGACATAATTTTGTAGATCGTTATTTCCTTATAATTTATTCGGCGTATTGTTACAATTTGTCGTGGCCTCATTTCCATTCTGTTGACACGTTTTCTGGTGTTCGTATGTTGTTAATCGCAATTTATATTCCTTCTCGAAATTCATCACTTACCTTTACACATGCTGACTCTTGTTTATTCCTTATACTCTGTTCTTCTTAGTTAGGCGTGTCGTGGTGTCTCCCTCCGTTCATCCACTTTGCTTAGTTCTGCGACAAACTGTAATTTGAAGAACCCTTGTGGCCTTGTGTATTAGTTTTTTCCTAGTTTTGTTTCTTCACTTTTTTACACTCGCAAATATCTTGTTTCTTTTTTGTCTTAAGTTCTTCTATTTCTTGAACTTAAGGTAAGCTGAAGTGAGCACAAACGTAATTATTTTAATGCTATGCTCGGTTCAGTTTTGCCAGAAAGTAACAATTTGGGACACGGTATACAAGTTTTGATTCTCTATTTTCACATTTTCCACCCATCATACCTCTAATGATCAGGAGACGGCAGCTTCCGGATTTATCTTTATAAGTTTAATTATGAAGATTCCCCGGATTACCCAGTATGTGTAGCCGTTGAGGAGAACGCTGAACATGCATTGTTCCTATGCACAAATTTCAGCGCTTCCCGCGCGATAGTCGAGAAATAGCTGGGGACATGCATCATTCCGGACAACCTGGTAGAGTTGATGCTGAAGTCAGCGGTAGTCGGAAAATAAACCCCTGGAAAAAAAACCGGAAAAAAACCCCGGAAAAAAACCCCGGAAAAACCCCCAGGAAAAAAAAACCCTTACGAAAAACCCACGAAAAATAATTATAGGTGGCTGTGAATAAATATATAATAAATATACAAATTTTGGAAATAAAAGTAATGCCAAACTTAAACGTAGATTGCCACTAAAGCACCTAGGTTATTTGCAGGTTTAGTATATTTTTTTCAATTGATACAAAATGGCAACAACACTAAACAAGCACTAAACAAAGTTTGGAAGTAAAAAAAATGCTAATCTTAAACGTTGATTGCCACTAAAGCGCCTAGGTTATTTGCAGGTTTAGTATATTTTTTTTTCAATTGATACTTTTTCATTCTTTGATACCTTATATATTATGTATGATTTTGTAATATTGATGTAAAATATAATGCAGTATAAATCTAAAGTATACGTTAATATGTCATTTATTCAACGTTTATGTTTCATTCGGCGCAAATGACAATCTTCATCAACAACAAAATTTTTTCTTCCAGGGTTTTTTTCCCTGGTTTTTTTTTGGCGGGTTTTTTTCCGGTTTTTTTCCAGGTTTTTTTCCCTAGATTCGAAGCCCGCAGAGACATGGGCCGCTGGAATCAAGGAGTTGCGAACGCGCGAGGAAGAAAACCAGGCAGCCATCGAGGAAACAAGCGACACGAACCCTTAAAACACTTATAACATTACATTACGAATGGGACGGGGGATGTAAGGTCGTTTGATAATACCTAGTACTTAGCGGTGGTCCCGCCTGAGAATCATAAGACCACAGAGGAATGGGGGTTTTTAGTCGGTGCAAGTCCGACGCACGGGTTGAAGTCCCACTAAGCTTTGAAACAAAAACCTCTAATGGGGATACCGTGTATCAGATTGGTTTCCGTGATGTGTTCATGTTGATTACATTGTTATTTTAGTTTCTTGGATCTCGCATTATGTGGATTATTTCAAATTATCTCTATTCCATTTCCACACTTTCTCGGAACTTGTTATTTTTGTTACGTCTCCTTACCTTTTTTTTCTCCTTGTTCCTTTTTCCCTATACTCTTTAATGTAACGCACCTGGCAGCTTTGAATTTAAATATTTCCGATTTGGAAATTATACATATAGAAGCGACAGTTACGCCACTGAACTTTACGCATTAATGTATGTGCTTATGCTGCAAAATTATGGTACGGAGAGAGAGGTACTTAGTTGCCAGCGACAGAATGAAAAGTGTATGTTGGGTGGTGCTTTAGTAGAATTTGATCTACCTACGCTTCACGTGATATTAATTATTTAATGCGATATCAAAGTTATACTCATCGTGCAGTTTTATTTATAAGATGTATAATCATTACATTGTAGTTACATTTTCACAACTTGTACCCGATGACGTCAGGTGTTATTTTATGGGGTCGTAATATTATCTTTTATGTGAGTTGGCGGTAAACACGTGCTTCGCCCGTGAGGCCGTGAACCGTAGGGTGAATATTGGGATCTGTTACATAAAAGCCTTAATTAATCTACTCCTTGAGAGTTTGTGGCAGAAGCTACCAAAACATTAGGTAAATAAATAATCAAAAGAAAGAAATGAAATTCCTGACAATAATCGCTCAAAAGTAGAGTAAAATGTAAACTCTTAATTCTTTGCTACTAAGTTTTATGCAATTATAACAAGTTGAAATCCACGGATTATAGAATGAACTTCGAATACCGCAGTAACGAAAGTATACAAAAATTAATTATTTGCAAATAGGTGGTAATTTTCGCGGCCCCAAGAATTGTCTCTCTGAGCCCAAGAATTATTTTTTCGATCACAGCTTTTTAATTATTTTGGTCCCAAGATTTCTGATCCCAAGAATTATTATAGTAGCCCCCAAAATTATTATTTTAACCCACAGAATCATTCTTTTGGCCCCAAGATTTTATTCATTTTACCCCATGATTTTATTTAATGTATTCAATTGAAAAAAAATATACTAAACCTACCTCTAACGCTCACCTAAGCGCCTGAGTGACAATATACGTTTAGGGTGACATTTTTTTTTAGTTTCAAATACTTCTATAAAGTAAGTAGATAAATAAAATGTTGGGGTAAAATAAAAAAAATCTTGGGGTGAAATGAATAAAGCCTTGGGGTAAAATGAATAAAATCTTGGGGCTAAAAGAATAATTCAAAAGAGTAGGTATATGATAATTTCGAAATTTCGACTTTTAAAGTTGAATATCTCGAAAAGTACTTGAGATATCGAAAAATTGGGACCGGATCTTGAATCAGCATAAAATTTCACATAGGATCCATGTTTTAACTCGGTTATAGACAATACGCATCTCTTGCAACGCACAGACGCACGGGCGGAATATTGATTTCAGTAACGAACGAAGTTCGTTGAAAATTAGCAACTACCAGAAAAGATTGCCCTTGAAAACGAAACAGGAAAGTTAACCGAATTTCAGTCATGATTACCTATAGCAGAGAAAATTATAAAATTAGAGATACATGCATACACCGGCGCGGCGCTTAGAGCGTAACATTCTAATGGACTGGCACGCCACACGCTCGCTGTTTGTAGCCGAAGCGGTGGTGTAAAAACTTCAATTAATTAAAAATTGTTTTCCAAAAACGTGACACAACTTTGGTTTCTAAATGACTCTCAGTAGTATAGTAATGCCGCTACTAATTCACTTTGACCTCGTTTGACCGATGCCGCTACTAATTCACTTTGACCTCGTTTGACCGCAAGGTCAAGAGGTGTCCAAGGTCATGTCGACTAGACGTTTCCGGTTCGCATTTCTATTCTTGTCAAGGCCACTCTATGTGCGCTACTAATTCAATTTCTATTGTTTTCTCGTCCAAGGTCATGTCGGCAAGACGTTTCCGGTTCGCCTAACTCAATTTCTATTGTTGTCAAGGTCATTTCTATGTGCGCTACTAACTCAATTTCTATTGTTTTCTTGTCAAGGTCACTTCTATGTGCGCTACTAATTCAATTTCTATTGTTTTCTCGTCCAAGGTCATGTCGGCAAGACGTTTCCGGTTCGCCTAACTCAATTTCTATTGTTGTCAAGGTCATTTCTATGTGCGCTACTAACTCAATTTCTATTGTTTTCTTGTCAAGGTCACTTCTATGTGCGCTACTAATCCAATTTCTATTGTTTTCTTGTCAAGGCCACTTCTATGTGCGCTACTAACTCAATTTCTATTGTTTTCTTGTCCAAGGTCATGTCGGTTAGACGTTTCCGGTTCCTCTAACTCAATTTCTATTGTTCTCAACGTCACTCTATGTGCGCTACTAACTCAATTTCTATTGTTTTCTTGCCCAAGGTCGGCTCTATTGTCTTCCTGGTCGGTGTTTCCGGTTATGAACTTGGCTAGATGTTTCCGGTTGGGAACTTGGCTAGAGGTTTCCGGTTATGAACTTCGCTATTTCCGGTTGGGAACTTGACTAAAGGTTTCCGGTTAAGAACTTCGCTAGAGATTTCCGGTTATGAACTTGGCTAACTCGCTTCAAGGTCGCTCGTGGTTCTTATTTTGGATATATCAAGGTAATCTGGTTCTTGACTAAGGTGTTTTCAAGGTCAACCGCTCAAGGTCAGCAGATGGGAATATAAACGGAGGCGACGAAGCGCTAGGAACTCAGTCTGTAACACGATACCAAATGGATCTTACCAAGCTAAACGCCAGCACATTCTGCAAGAACTTCAAGAACGTTAAAGATATGGAAGTGGGGGAGAAATATAAAATTATTGGAATCGATACAATTAATACTAAATATGGTGACCGAATTGTGTTGGAAATGGAAAATTTCAAATGCGTACTACCATTGAGATTTTACGAGTACTTCAACGAAGATAATCAACTTGAAACCTTCAAGCAGTCCTTGGTGAATAAGGACGTATTCATTACCAGCGAAGGATCGGCAGGAAAAACTACTAATTTAAAATTTATGTAAATAGATAATAAGCGAACTATGTAAATGATGAAAAAATAAATATTTTCTCTCTCTCTCCCTCTCTCATTTCAAGTATAAAGCAGGATGAGTTCAAATAAAATCAGTTGTGCTGCGGTCGTCGTTGTAGTCGTTTGTCGCTGAGATGGATTGTGAAAAAAGCTGCAATAATAATTATTTTAAGTGTATGTGCTGGTGCTGTAATGACTATGGATCTGCGAGCGCTCCTCCTCCTGAATTCAATGAACGTTTAATCGATTGCAGCGCTTATGATTTATGCGATTCGAAATACGTTGCAATCGGATACAGTACACGCTATGACCTTGCGCCAGTTCTACGAATTGTATGTGATGATGATGCAATAGTGATGGAAAGAGAAGATTGGGAGACGCTTCTCAAACGTCAAACGGAGATAGAAATGAAAGTTGAACGATCGCAAGAGCTGGAAAGTTGGATTACTTGGTCCGATGTTAACGAAGACGAAGATATCGAATGGTCTCATACTGAGGAATCGATTAGCAGCAAAATGATCATTTACTATGAGTGGGAGTCTGTTAAAGACATGGAGAAAATGCTAAAAAGTATAACAATGGAAATAAAGGACGACGACGGCGACGAACATTTTTGCACGCTGAACACAAATGAGATTGAAGAATTGTTTAATCTAAAAGATATAATTAATTATCGATTTGAATTTCTGGAATCGTATAATCTTCCCGGTTTCTATCACAATCTCATCGAGCAGATAAAGAGCTATCGACGTTTTCGCAAGATCCAATTTGACGGGGATGACTACGATGACGACATCTATCGTGACTTTGAAAATTGGTTAAATTATAAATACGATAGAAATTCGCACAATATACTTTGTATGATGGAACTTTTACATAAACGACCTGCATATATCATGTATCACATTTACAGACAATAAAACAATAAACGATAACTGTTTTTCTAACCCCCCGCCCCCTATATATATACCGTCTCCACATCAATTTCCAGCAATGCTAATTCAGAAGCGGAAGAGTTCGGGTGGTAGCGGTCTGTTAAATAGACTTATCAATAACCTTCCATTCGAGATACATCTTCCGGGGTATCAGTATTGCGGTCCTGGTACTAAATTAGCTGAAAGACTTGAACGCGGCGATCCGGGTATAAACCCCTTAGACGCTCATTGCAAAGAACACGACATTAGCTATAGGGATAATAAGGATTTAGAGAGTAGACATAGGGCGGATAAAATTTTGGAACGAGGAGCTTGGGATCGTTTAAAAGCACCCGACGCAACGATGGGAGAACGAGCGGCCGCTTTAACTATTGGCGCTATAATGAAAGCGAAAAGAAAAATGGGGATGGGCGTTAAGAGAAGCAGTTTATTAAAGTTACGTAGGACAATTGCTAAAAAAATGGGAAAGAGCAAAAACATGCAAGAATCTATAAAGTCGGCTGTAATGGCGGCAAAACAGGCCGTGAAAAGTTTAGGCGGAAAGGCAAATGTCAACGTTCCGAGAGTAATACCCGTACCGAAAGAAGGAGGCGTTTTACCATTTCTAATACCACTATTCGCCGGCTTATCGGCAGTTGGTGCTTTGGCCGGTGGTGCATCGGGAATTGCTAAAGCAGTTAATGCTTCGCGCGATGCTCAAAAGATGTTAGACGAAGCGTCGCGTCACAACCGTACGATGGAATCGATCGCTATAGGAAAGAAGACGAGCGGTGGCCTGCTATACCTGAAACCGTACAAAAGTGGCGGTGCATTACACTTGAGCTCCGAAAAAAAAAATGCCAAATAGACCGCTGACTGATGTGGATCTGCGGAAATATGCCAAGACGGTGCCCTATTTCAGGGACGTATTCATGCGCGATAATTTGCCCAAATTGCCGTGGAAGAATGAGGCCGGTATAATTAATTTAGATAGTCAGCGGGGCAGAGGTACGCATTGGGTCTGTTACAAGAAACGTAATGACAAAGTGTGGTATTACGATAGCTTCGGAAATATTCGGCCGCCGAAAGAGCTCGTAGACTACTTTCGCGGATGTAAAATATATTACAATAATTATGGGCAGGAACAACAATTTGGGAGTATTAAGTGCGGACACTTGTGTCTAAAGTTTTTGCATAAATAACACGTAGGCGAGTTAGTCGTGCTTAGTCATCATGTCGACAACATTCAGTATAGAGGGCGTTGGTAATATGGCCAGTCACGATTTCTATCCGCCCATTGAACTTCCCTCGGAGCGACAGTACGTAATCGCGGTGGTGGGGTTCTACGGCTGTAACAGTATAAGAAACATTCACTCGGGGAACGACAAATTTTACTATATGAAGAAGGGGGAGGAGGGGGGATCAATTACCACATACATAATTCCAATCGAAATTCCTCATGGTGCATACGAATTGGAAGAACTGAGCGCCTATATAAAAGCACACATTCCTACACGCAAATTTAGTTTGAGGGCAAACAACAATACGCTCAAGTGCGAGCTTAGGTGCGAATTTGGTATAGATTTCACGCAAAGAGATTCCATTGGGCGCATGCTCGGATTCCAACCGCGAGTATTGGACGCTAACGTTTTACATAGCTCAGCGCTAGATATACAAATTGTTAAACATACAAACATACATATCGAGTGCAATCTCGTAAAGGGGTCGTATCGTAACGGCGAACCTGCCAAAGTTCTGTACGAAGTAGACGTTTCCGTTCCCCCCGGCTACCGCTTAGACAAAATTCCCAGTCATCCCCAATACTTGCAACTAAACACAAACACCATTAGCAACATAACAATTAAGTTGACCGATCAAACGGGCGAACTCATCGATTTCGGAGAAGACGAGCCATTTACGGTACGATTGGAGTTGAAAGAACATGGGATTAAGAATTAACCAACGTCCGCCTATAAATAAGGAAGACAACGACAAATGGCATACTATCAATAGCCAACCGCGCTCGAGGACAGCTGCTGAAGAATTAACATCTGCAGAAAAATATTTCTTGAAATCTATCGGATTAGTAGCGTGCAATGACGGCCATCATCGATCAATCACTGAACATCTTTCAAAACGCACATTTTGACGAAACCATAATTAAATCGGATATTCACACCTACCTCCCGTACGGATCTTTCAATTACGGACTCTCCGACGAAATTCGTATACTAATACAGAGCCAAGATTTGATAACGGCCACATACGACAGTTTTCTGTATATCGAAGGAAAAATCCAGCGCAAAAATGAAGACGCGGGAAAATCGTGCGCTCTAACAAACAATTTCCCCGCTTTTCTCTTTGAAGAAATCCGCTACGAATTGGGCGGGCAGAAGGTGGATACGTGTAGGAATCCCGGAATTACATCTGCACTAAAGGGATACATATCGTATACGTCTAGCGAAAGTAAAGGATTGCATCATTGCGGATGGGCACCGAACAACAACGATGATGAACCGCTGCAAGTGGAGTACATTAAGAAGGCGGGTGATTTGGAAAAATATTTTGCGGTGTGTATACCGCTAAAGCATATTTTTGGCAGTATGGAGGATTATCGACAAGTTATCGTAAACATGCGACAGGAATTAATTCTGATTCGGTCTAGAAGCGATGCTGATTGTTATGCGGGTCAAGCTGACGCTTCGATAACTTTAAGTAAAATTCAATGGAAAGTGCCGCACGTGACGCTTAGCGATAGCGCTAAACTTGGTCTATTCGAGCGAATCAACAAGAATACCGCAATTACAATACCATTCCGACAATGGGAGCTGTACGAATTGCCCGCTTTGAAACAGGCACAGTCCGACGTATGGCAAATCAAAACTTCTACTCAACTGGAGAAACCTCGATGGGCGATCGTTGCGTTTCAACGCGGCGCGAAATTTTCAAAGGCGGCAAAAGCGGCACACTTCCATAACGTTAAAATTCGCAATCTAAAATTGCATCTCAATTCCGAAAGTTACCCTTACGAAGCGATGCAGTTAGATTTTAATGCCAACAAGTATATTACGGCCTACCAGAATTATATAAACTTTCGACGCGAATATTACGCCAAAGAGGAACAAGACGCTCTATTCGATTATTGGCAGTTCAAAACATGCCCAATATTCGTAATGGACTGTTCGAAGCAAAACGAAACGCTCAAATATTCAACGGTGGATGTCAAGCTGGAAATGGAGACGGTAGAAGCAGCGTTCGAACCTGGAATCGTCGCTTACTGTCTCATTCTTCACGATGCCTTAGTACAATATAATCCCCTTACCGGGGAAGTAAAGAAACTATAAGTTGTTAGTAGTAGTAGTATTGTAGAATTTTTCTATAAATAAAGGTACATCATTAAAATATCGATAGTTTTACTCAAGACATGAAGGTAGTTGTTCAACAAGAGAAATTACCAATTCAAAATCATGATAATCTTGCGGGAGGGGGGGTTAACGACAAGCATGGCAAGTTGCTTCCCAATACTGTACGCGCTATACTATGCGGTCCATCGAATTGCGGAAAAACGAACGCCATGCTTAGTTTACTAACAGAACCTAACGGGCTCAGATTCGAGCATGTGTACGTCTACTCAAAATCTCTAACGCAAGATAAGTACAGACTGTTGGAGGAGATTTTACAGCCTATGAAGAATATAGGTTACTTTACCTTCACGCGCAATGAGGACATTATGGAACCGGCGCTCGCAAAACGAAATTCGGTTTTTATCTTTGACGATATCGCTTGCGAAAAGCAAGACAATATTCGATCGTACTTTTCAATGGGGCGCCATAACGACATCGATTGTTTCTACTTGGGCCAGACGTACACTAAAATTCCCAAGCAACTGATTAGAGACAATGTCAATTTAATTGCGCTATTCGAACAGGACGATCTGAACTTGAAGCGCATTTACGAAGATCACGTCAGCCCCATTGTAAGCATGCAATCGTTTCGGGAGATGTGCGCTGAATGTTGGAAGAATCGATATGGATTTCTGGTGATCAATAAGGATGCCGACGTAGAAAAGGGACGTTTTAGGAAAGGCTTCGACAACTATATAATACCCTAAACACGCGCTTGACATTTAGTAGCACGCACGCATCAGGAAACAGCTCATCAGCTTTTTAAACAGGGGTATAGCCGTTTTGCTGTTTATCTGTTTTATTTACCCGTTCAAGACCTGTTTTACCTGTTCAATACCTGTTTTTACCTGTTCATTACCCCGTTCATATTGTTCACTTACAAGCCGCGCAAAAATGGATAGCAAGGAAATGAAATTGAAAAGGCGTATAGTGCAGGCTCGTAAAGCTATACGGCAAAAGTATAACCTCCTTAAGGCGAATCGATTCACTAGAGAATTAGAGTTTGTACAAACTTATAAACCCCTAATCGAACCTTTGACTAACATTCAAAAAAAGTTTGAAACCAAGCGCAAAATTAAATCCGAGAAAATGGTGAAAGGGGAGGAGGAGGAGGGGGAGGAGGAGGGAAATGTATTCGAAACAGCGCCAAAAAGACGTTCAACCCCGGCTGCTCGACCTGTATCACCCCGCATAGTACGAATACCACCCCTTAGTCCGATATCTGTACTTCCGCATTTTCAAAGAAGACCTTTCTTAGACACGACGGTAATCGGCGAACTTCAACCGGAAGAAGAGGAGCATTTGTTGTCGTCAAGCAAAGATTCTTCCTTACTCGACGAGCCCGGTTCGGCAGCGTTCTTAGAACAATACGCACCCCTCCCGCGTATATATGTTGAACGTATGATAAGAGATACTCGAAATACCATCGACACTACTTATGGCATTCATTACGACATTGACACGGATAAATGGACAATGGGCAATACGCCCGTAGACATACAAGGGGAAGATTTAATAATTAATGGAGTGCGGTACAAGGGTACGGAGGGCCTGTATGAGCTCATCATCATGAACGAACCCGACCCCCACCTAATCACCGAACAAGACGAAGCGAATTATAGACAAATTGTAATTGGCACCAATGCGGCACGACGTTCCTATAACCCAGGCGAACAGCTAAGGGGTACTAGAAGCAGAAAATATACGCAGATAATTAGGCCCTTATTGGCAGCAGCTTCTGGACGTGGCTTATTCAAGGAATTAGGTCGACCAGTTGAATTTAAGTATTGGAATAGTATTCATGAACTTATTCGCGAATTAGAAGTCTTGTGGGCGGAGAAGATGGCCGGTAATACCGGACTAGTGAACGATATAATATCAATCGTGGAGGAGCTATACGAGGACGGATACATAGAGAGACCTACTCGAGAGTTTTTAAGTAAACTATAAATAGTCATCTCCGTTACTAGCAGTTTATACCGAAAATGGCCATGGATAAGTTTGGTCATTCTCATATGCGCGTGCAGCTAAATAAAGTCGTTAGAACGCAATTACCGCAATTCACGATCGACGACGACGATTTAAACATGGGAAATAGGCGATTGAGTAATGTCGGCGACCCGGTTGAAGCTCAAGATGCTCTAACGTTACAATACTATCGTGCGACAAGGTTCAATCTAAAAGGAAATCGTCTAACTGAATTGGCCGATCCAGAGGACGATGACGATGCAATAAATAAAGGTTTCTTAACGTTTAGTCTTCAGATGGTACAGGCGCCTTTAGGCGATCTTCATAACAAAGTGCTGTTGCTAGAGGAGGACTTGAAAGCGACCAAAGAAGCTTTACAAGAATTGGCCAAGAAACGCGCAGGCGCAAGAAGAAAACTTGAGGGCAAAAAAGCTTTACAAGACGAAGAAGCAATAAATAAGGATGTCCAAGCAGCAGGTGGTGAACGAGTTACATAAATCGGCACGCAAGAATTTCCCCCGCAGACGCACTATTATTAAAGGTTACGATGACCTTTGGCAAGCTGATTTAGCGGAATTTATACCTTACGCTAAACTGAATAAAGGCTACAAGTACATATTGGTGGTTATCGACTGTTTCTCCAAGTATCTATGGACAAGGGGTTTGAAGACAAAGACTGGCGAAGAAGTCACAAAAGCTATGCAAGATATTTTTCGAGAACGTCGACCTAAAAATTTGCAAACCGATGCGGGAAAGGAGTTCTACAATAGCCATTTCGAAAAGTTGATGACGCAGCAGCAAATCAATCACTATTCAACGTTTAGTACGAAAAAGGCGGCCATTGTAGAGCGGGTGATACGAACAATTAAAAATTCCTTATACAAGGGGTTCAGCATGCATGGCAAATACGTGTGGATTGATATGCTCGAGAGTATAACAGAGGACTATAATAATCGTATACATCGAACGATTGGAATGAGGCCTAGCCAAGTGAATGCCAATACACAGCTCGACGCATACACTCACCTGGCACTGTTCAACAAAAAACGTCGCTTTAATGTCGGCGATGTGGTGCGAATTAGCAAATTTAAGAGCATTTTTGCAAAAGGATACACTCCTAACTGGTCTAGCGAGTTGTTTAAAATTGTAAAAGTACGCATAACGAATCCTGTTACGTACCTATTGGAGGACACGAAGGGTAAACCGATATTGGGAGGATTTTACGAGCAAGAGCTACAAAAGGCCAAGTATCCCGATGTATATTTGGTGGAAAAGGTACTACAACGAAAGAAGGGCAAGGTGTACGTGAAATGGTTGGGAATAAATGAAAAATCTTGGATCGACGAGAATAATATAGTTGTTTAATCATGACGTAGCTATAAAAGTATTGTATTAATAAACATCGATAAATAAAACTCAACATAAATGCTACATATTGTTTTATTTTATCACCATACAAACGAGTTTTTAACCCTATTTCCCCCCATCATTTTTGAAATTAGCGCAAAAGTTTTCTTATAGTCGCTTAGTAGCGTTGATGGCCAACATTGACCGTCTGGCCCACACCTCCAGCCAAGGGTAGCAGTTGGATCTTCGTTGCCTTTACGGATATTCTCCACAACCCACTCGTACACTTGTTTATGGCGGGCGTTTTTCTCCGGTTGAAAATTATACTTTACATCTCTCTCTATACAAATATTATACAAAATTTCCAGCATCTTAAAATTAGCATATTCTATGGCAGTACATACAGTTTCATCCATTACATGCAATAAATTCTTATAATTACTACAAACAGTATCTACATTCCGCTTATCTCCTAAATCAAGTATTTTGAAGGGTAAAGCTAAACTATCGATACTACTATATTTACACGTAAACTGCTTAATTAAATTGTCCGTTTCCACTTTTTGATCAAACAACAGGTCCATATTAGCCTGACACGCATTTGGCGATTTCGCACACCAGTTAAAGCACTCATCTGGTACAATAATGTTTTGTAGTATGCTACTAATCACAATATAACTGTCAATGGATGAGCACAGTAAAGCACTCCGTAAATGTTTTATGTACACGGCGCGAGTAGCGTGAAACAGTTCTTCCTCCAATTGGGTCTTTTTACTTGGTAGACTGCCGCCATTCATGATGAAACTACGTACTGTAGAACGTACCGTAAAATATTGTTGACACACAGCAGCAGATTTAACACACACACACAGGTAAGTCGACAGCTCTCGACTAACTATAGAATAAATTCCTATAATTTATATTGTTATCCACCAATAACACTCGTAGACGTAGAACAACGCGATGACTTTAATGTCTTTAATTAGCCGTTAAATGAATCAAGGGCAATATAAACAAATCGCTACTATTATAAATACTGAACTACATGTTCTATTTTTAGAACTAATAAACGCATAAAAAATGCAGCCGGAGTTATACAAATAAACAGACGACAAAATTACTTGAAAAAAATATTTTTACATACAGATGCTCTAAGCGGAGATGACGTCATATTCATAAAACAACCTTGAATTTTCCCCTTTTTTATGTAGTTTCCGGTTAAAGTTATTTACGCTACTAAGTAATTTGTTTATGTCTCAAAGCGGAGATGATGTCATACAAATAAACAAACTTTTTTTATCGGATATGACGTTACTAAACTACGCGCTTCCGTTAATCAAACCGAAATTACTCGAGGTTCAAATGTTTAGTTTAGTTTTCGATGTTCGTTACTAACTAAAGACGCGCGTTGCCGGGTTTTTTAGTGCAAAAAGGATTATCAAATTTACACAGTAAGCTTTCATTTTACTAAAAACGTAAACATTCATATTGTAAATGTTCTTTGCGATCCACTTGAAATTAGGTCACATTTGAAGTGTTGACAGCTTTATGATACCCAAAATTAATTCAACTTTAAAGTTAGTTTACTGAAATAATCATCGCATTTTTACGAGTGCATTTCTAAAAGTTCTCTTTCTACAATACGATTTTATTTAATTTTCGCTGAACTTCCAACACTTCCAGATCAAATTTTAGTTTTCTAATCTTTACAATTAAATTATTAATTCTTTCGCGGAAATGAAGTAGCCGTGACAAGAAAACAATAGAAATTGGATTAGTAGCCCCCATTACTTAGAAATGACCTTGACAAGAAAACAATAGAAATTGAGTTAGTAGCGCTTATTGTATTACGTAGAAATGAAGTGGCCTTGACAAGAAAACAATAGAAATTGGATTAGTAGCGCCCATTGTATTACTTAGAAATGAAGTAGCCTTGACAAGAAAACAATAGAAATTGAATTAGTAGCGCCCATTAGAAATGAAGTAGCCTTGACAAGAAAACAATAGAAATTGAATTAGTAGCGCCCATTGTATTACTTAGAAATGAAGTAGCCTTGCCAAGAAAACAATAGAAATTGAATTAGTAGCGCCCATTGTATTACTTAGAAATGAACTGACCTTAACAAGAAAACAATAGAAATTGGATTAGTAGCGCACATAGAAGTGGCCTTGACAAGAAAACAATAGAAATTGAGTTAGTAGCGCACATAGAAGTGACCTTGACAACAATAGAAATTGAGTTAGGCGAACCGGAAACGTCTTGCCGACATGACCTTGGACGAGAAAACAATAGAAATTGAATTAGTAGCGCACATAGAAGTGACCTTGACAAGAAAACAATAGAAATTGAGTTAGTAGCGCACATAGAAATGACCTTGACAACAATAGAAATTGAGTTAGGCGAACCGGAAACGTCTTGCCGACATGACCTTGGACGAGAAAACAATAGAAATTGAATTAGTAGCGCACATAGAGTGGCCTTGACAAGAATAGAAATGCGAACCGGAAACGTCTAGTCGACATGACCTTGGACACCTCTTGACCTTGCGGTCAAACGAGGTCAAAGTGAATTAGTAGCGGCATCGGTCAAACGAGGTCAAAGTGAATTAGTAGCGGCATTACTATACTACTACTCTCATTTTATCATTCATATTACAACGAAGACGTTCGTGTAAGTCTAATGCTCCTACGACCTACCATTACCGAGAATGCAATGTGCTCCAATATCGCCTGTAGCGTCTATAAAAATCAAATTTTGATAATACCATTTTACAGTCATATTAACAAAGGTTGAATCTACAACATACTAAAATTTCGTTCCATTTGAGTGAGTAGTTTTGTTTTTTGTAACTCTAAACTTAGCTAACGTGTCGCAAACCCCGAAAACGGGCACTTTGCATCGTTCGGGCGTAGAAATGGCTCTTAAAGTGCATTTTAAAAAAAAGTTGTTACTTCTAAATAACGTAGAAATAAATAGAGGAACTGGTCCGAATATGGGCCATGAATATAATATGGGCCCCTAATGAAAAACCTATTAAGGAAGTCGCCCCACTTATCAGTAGTAGTTTGAAATGTACCTACATAGTAGGGTGAAAGTTTCATGCTAAGGTTCAGTTCCCTGCTAATTGCGCTGGTGAGTTTTGTGACTAAAAGTGTTTTCGAATTGCAACTATTTTTTGAAGTAAGTTGTTATGATGGAATTTGGCAGGTTTAACCTTAAATTCGCTTGCGGTCTTTGCATTGAGCTGCTGCTTTAGCGTTCATTATTCTTAAGTTTACTCAATTTTTTGATTTACCTAACCTCAAAAATAAAATACGCGCGCTTTAATTATAAGGTGGGATTTTGATAATATGGGCCACTTGAGGGGTCCAAATATGGGCCCGGGCCATTTTGGACATTGATGAAATTGGCCAAAATATTCCTGATGATAAAGATGCTGCTTGCATATTTTGTGATGTCGCTTTTTCTGAAAATAACAGGAGAGAACTGTGATAAAGTGCCAGATGTGTTGTTTGTGGGCGCACGAAGAATGTTCAGGAGCAGAAAAAGAGTATTACGTTTGTGATTTTTGCCTCTAATGTTGATACTGATGTTTTATATTAGATACGAAGTTTATGTCTTTTTACTTAAATAGAGTTGATTTGGTGATATCCATCAGTTTGATACCATTTTTAATAGGGGCCCATATTTCAAGCATTCTACCACTTACTCAAAAAATTATCATTTTCCAAATATTGTCTTGAATCAAAATAGTTATCTACATTTTCAGTACAAATGGGTCCGAATATTATAGCTAACACTTTGGCCTATACGTATGCCAATATTTAGATTTTTATGTCAAAAATGCCCAAAAATATACAGAAAAAACAAATGGGGGGCCCATATTCGGACCAGTTCCTCTAGGCTTCAATTTGATACTAAGCTCATTCGAATCAGCCCAATGGTTATTTTTTTATTCAAACTTTTTGCGCCGACAGTAGGTGAAATTGGTTGAATGCATGCTCAGGTTCATCTTCCACCACTTTTTAAAAACATTGACTGTGTTGAATCAGAAATAATTAGCTATTTTGATTCCAAACGGCCGACAACAAACAAAATAACGATATCTTTGAATAGCTTAAATAGATCGATGGCCCAAAAAGAAATTCGCTACAAGTTCTGAAGGGGTTTTAAGTAAAGGACTTTAAAGTGACTATGTTTTCAGCACTGGAAGAGTACCTAGGAAGCTGATTGCTTTGAAAAGGAAGATTTCCCATCTTTAAAACTAGTGCCACAGTGTACTTCTATGGGTGTGCTTTACCCTAACTTAAAACAACAATATCTTATGGAAGCAGATACCTATACCTGTGGTACCGAAGTGGAATTGTTGCAGTGATTGAAGGGTGCATTATGATCGCCGGAGGTTTATTTTTTTAGTTTGGAATGCTAAGGTTACGATACTAAAAATAAGCGAAGATAATTTAATCGCAGTGGCAACACTATCAATAACGCCCTTTTTTTTAGTGCCCCAAACCACTGCAACTCCATATCAATTAAATAGGGATTTCATAAATTATGCTTGGTGTGTAAATCGAAAGTAGTACCTAGGTATATATATACATATATAGATACCATTATTTTAATGTAGTTCCAAACGTTCAACACTTGGTATATTGTAAGCTCGAGCCATTTCGCTATGAAATAGAATACAAACAAATGGGGTTCGTTTGTGTAAGATTTCTCATAACGCTTACGGCGGTTTTAACCACTAACGCGATTGTACTAACTGAGAGCCATGTTTAACCACTTATCATGATCTCTGTATGTGTCTTTTGAGATCGAATTTTTTACCAGTTAATGCCATGTAAGCAATATGCGTACAAAAAATGAGGTCAACACGCTTCTATAGCCAACACTATGATTATGAATCATTAAATTATTCATTGTTTATCGATAGGCGATCAAAAGTGAAGGTTATATTTTTTTACACGCAGATCAAGTATCTATATCAAAATAATACTACTGTCAGCTGACACAATCCACCACATACACCGTTTTTTAAGCTAGATTGATTAGCACAGAATCTTTAAGATATATAAATAATTAAAGAACAAATATAACACATATTCGGCTCGAATAAATCTGTATAATAATTTTAATGTTTAAAATTTCGTGTTCAATCTAACAAAGAAAATAAGATTTGACGTAGTTTTAGCTAGTAAAGGCACTTCTTTCGTAGCTGCGGCCGCTGTGCTGTGGGAGCGAGGCGTAAGTATCTACAATAATATGTTAGGAATGTACCGTCGGACCACCGCCAAGTTGAACCAACATATTTCTGGTGTTTTGAGATCAATGCTTTTTATTGCGATCGGTATTGAAATCACCCATAACGATTAGGGTGAGATTAATAATATTAAAATCGCCCACGAGATTAATATCTTGGCCGATTTCGACGAGTACGTGACTGAAAGTTATAAAATTCGACGGAGTCGTGTTTTTAAATTATAGCCGGTAATGTTCCATTGAGTCACACAATCTCATCATTTCATATTGTGGACTTGTGTCATTCGACACAAACCAATAATAAGTGTCCAACCTGCTGTGAGACCGTCTAGTAAACTTGGGAAACATCTAAAGGTGACCGCCGTCATTTATCATAAACGAACCTTGATCATAAACAACTGGAGACATCCCTGATTTTGTATATTCGATAAATATCGGCTTATCTGATTAGGTCGTGATTAATATAATTCTGGTTTTAAGTTCATAATTGAGTTATTTTAGATGTCTTCTAACCTAACCTTTCTTTTTCCTTTCTAGTTTTCAATTATTCGTTTGATTTATTGACGCGTACGTGATGTAGATATTAAATGAGAATGTAAATGAGTCAAGTATTTATATGCTAAATTGTCATTTATCATTTTATGATACACAATGTTTTTACCCAAAAATGTCCAAAATGACAAGTGGTCACCAATGTTCACAGTTTGTCTTTTGACCGCCTATAAAACAAGGTTTAAAGTAAAAATTGGACAAATCCCTAAACTGCGTTAAATTCTTCAACAGGAAAACCTACTATTTATTTGGATCATATCAATATCACTACTCATAATAAGTATCTACTATCATTACAAACATGATGCACATCTATTGTCACAACGGTTGAAAGATTTTTTTTGCTATTTTATCTTTGATTTAGTATAATGACAACATAAATTTATACCACTTTCTTCTATGTACAGATCACACTGTGAACTATTCACCAAGAAGGTTAAACTTTCTAAGGACAAGGACCTCGTAACTGAACAGAATGTGCGCAGCGGTTTCATTTTTATCTTCGTAAAGTGTACATGCCGGATGTTCTTTACAGGCAGCAAAAGCGCTTGCTTCAGTCGTGCCATTATGGAGTCTGTAATTGTTTTCAACTTAAAGTGAACAGTCAGGTTCTAGTCACTGCTTAACAAGGAGTCTGGAAACTGTAACTGCCGGTTCTGTTGCAGAAAGGGATTCTGGTTAGTTTGATCGCACTTAACTGTCTGTATTCAAGATCTGTGTTGGAGTCATTTGTCAACGAGACGAACCTTATTGGATGGATCGGTAACAATCCCCATGAGGAGCCATGGGCATACTCTCAGTGTATGCATCGTCATGAATGTCCAAGGAATTACATTACGTCCTTGAGCAAAGCAGGCATTGAGCTACTAGCTTCGTTTACCCTCTTGGATGCTTCGGAAGTAGTAAATCGGTTCCAGCTGGTTATTATGTGTACCAGATTGCTCTTATCATTGTGAGATACAACCAGGGTACCAGGTTTTACCTGTCCCCATTTTTACTGTCATTAAGTTTCTTTAATCTTGTTCTTTTCCAAGCATCCGAACTGAAGCAACCGTCAAACTTCTCTCTGCTTGGTAAAATGAGCGAAAGCAATTACTTTTATATTATTCCTTCTACACCGATTCCTAATTTGGACGAGAAACTCTGTTAGGAAACTTTCATGATATAAGAACCACAGGAGTTGGCTAGGTGAAAAAGCGCATTGATGCATTTTCAATATAAAGCACATTATGATGTAACGCATCTGGCAGATTTGAATTTAAATGCTTTCCGCTATAAAGTCGTACGATTTGTAAATTGTATTGAAATGATGATTACTTTAATATACCTACAAGGTGAGTTTTTTCCGATGTTTAGCATGGGGATCTTGGAAACTAGCAGAGATAGAGAGACGATTAAATGGGGAAAGAATTGCAGTTTTACCAGCTCAATTCAATGAGCTTTTCGTTTTTTGAAAAAAATGCATGGCTAACTAGACATCTGTTACGGCAACAAATGATTGGTACCGTAATCAGGAAAAATGCAATGACTCGATAAGCTCAGTTATAAGGGGCAATCTAATGGGTGTGGGAATAATGAGTATAGAATTTAAATTTATAGCAAGTTATAGTTAACAAATATAGTCAAATATCTTTTAGGGCGCCACGATAGTTCTTTAGTAAGTTCAAGCTGGTAATCAGAACTACGAAGATCTTAGCAGCTTATAGTAACAGAGTTATGATTTCTGAAAGAGAAAGTGGGTATTCGAGAAAGAATTACACTGAAGTAACGGTAATGGTGGTTATAATGAATCAAAACAAAATAACGTTAACACATTCAGAACAAATTTTACAAAATAAATCTCCACAGAAGTGAAGCAGTAAAGGGGGTTTAACTTTTACCTTGCAGGAAATGAAGTTTACATATTACAACAATATACAATTAATAACACAAAAATAATACACATAAATATATCAGCAACCGACTCGGTATAGTATTTTTCAACTAGGATTCCCGTTTTCGAATTGGCGCTTTATATTAGTAAACGCAAACTTTTTGTCTTTTATCTCTGTTTAAATTGTGGGTGTACTTCTAAGCAACAGAAACGTAGGATTTACGGCCATAGATAAATTGCTTTAAGCACACAATAAGCATTAAAATATTGTACAAATAACCGCAATGTGGCAGAAAGAGATGACAGTAGTTTATGTTGGACGCAAAACTACAACTATTTTCGAATGCCAGAGATTCTCAAAATTTTACATTAGTGTAGGTAATGCATAATGAATTGTGCATGGCGTTTACTAACAACAGATTCACATCAAAATTCTTATATAGATACCAATAAATTTATTTCATTACTTATAAATATGTAAGTAGGTACTTAAAATTATCATTCATTAAAGAATCAATTATCTAAAATTGTTGTAGAACCTCTGACTAACAAGTAAATCTTAGTTCATATGGCGATTCAATGAAACGCACTAATCCGAAAACGGGAATCCTAGTTGAAAAATACTATAGCTGTACTAAAGTCAGTACGTAGTTGTTATTAAACAACGCTTACCAAAACACATCCGATTATCGTCGTTGCGCAACGCCAATATCGCTGAGTTATCTAAACAGAAAGGTTGATTAACAAGAAAGTTAATAGGGCTGCGACAAGCAGACCGACTGAAAATAACAATTACCGACTTTGGTCAGTACTCGTTCCGAGAGTTGATATTTAAAATAATAGCAATTAGCTTTTAATTTTAACTTTAGCAAATTAAATCTTCAATGTAAAAGATAATACACAAATAATAAAAGTAACTTTTAAAGTAACGAACAAAGTTAATGCAAAAATTAAACAATCGGAAAGTAACAAAATGAATTAGTAAATGTTTTGACTTGGAGCAAAATATGAGATGTGATTAAGTAATTTAGTACATATAATCAAATTTTATAATAAACAGTAACAAGATTTAAATAAGAGTAAACACAAAGAAGTAAGGTTAATCAATGATAACTTAACGAGCTTGTTTCCAAAAGTTGACACAAGATGGCAGCATGTAATTTCCCAAAGTAAATCAATTTCTTCACACAGGAATGATTAAAGATGATTTGGTGAACAGCAAACATGTAGTTTCACAGGAAAATAACCATCGGAGTTCAATAGTAACGGATCAGCAATAATTTCAAGTAGTTTTCACCAATTTTTAACCAAGATGGCGTATGAGGTAATTCAAGAGTAAACCAGGTAGTAAACGTAACGGAAAACGCTAGGACAAATAATATAAATTACTGTCAGGAATTTAAAGAATGACGCGATAATTGATACAAAAGAATTTGGTACATACCTCAAGGAAATTATCCTAGAGCGTGGACACTTTTAACGTAGCGGTACTAGATGCAGAAAGACGTAAATAACACGTTTTAATGGTACTTAGAATAAGCAGATGATTCTAAATAATCACTATTTGTGGAAAACTTTCACTTATAGACGATTAATATCGATGTGAGAAACTTGTGAAATTTCCGTAGCACTTAGTAACGTTTTGTTAGGAAGTAAAATAGACAAAGATGCGCGGTTGAAAATCGAGCTGCTATTTATATCAGCACGGAGATATTCCTTAGTGAAGTACTTGTTCCGTTTTTAAGATGAAATATTTTATTTAGGTAGCCGTGGATCAGCCAATCAGAAACTAAATGACTACATCGACAGCCAATAGAATAATTTACAGCAAGAAGCTTCCGTTGCCGAGTAGAAAATCTGTAACGGAACGCGCGCAACCGAAGTGGTTAGAACTAACGCTTCGCGTAGAATCGAGCAAATGCGGAGGAAAAAATAGTACCGTAACAAAGGTATAGAAAGCGAACTCTATTAGCAAAACATTGAATTAAGAAATTTGTAATCTGTAATTCTGATAGAGAAATCGATATGATTGATTCTTGCGAATTAGGCCAATAAACGAGGAACGTAACACATCTCAAAAAAATCATTTTTTCGTTTTGTTGTTTAGTGCCTATAGCTCTGTTATTATTGATTTTAGAACAAATGTGTAAAGGAAAAAGTTGTAGATAATTATGAACTCAATAATACCGTTTAATCAAATTTTTTATTTATGCTCTAATTTTTGAGTTATAACACAAACTTGTGTTTTTTCTAATGGAAACCATAGTTGACCATGACTTTATAAAAAAGGTCCTTTTTCGATGATTCTAACAATATATCACTTGACATACTTATTTTCATCACTATAGAAATTATGGTCAAATTTTTGTTTTTAATGTCGTATTGTTTGAGCAGTAGACTATAGAAACAATTGATGCATGCGCATCGCATTTAATAATAAAATTCAAGTTAGTTATAATAAAAAAAAATTAATCTTGAAACTATAGGTAAACATATTTATTTGCATATACAGCTCTACCCTGTCTACTTATAAGTTGCGTATATGCTAAAAAAGGAGCTACAATTATTATTACTATTATAGAAATATTTTAATGAAATTGTATGTAGAAAATGACAAATGATAAATAAATAAATAATAAACGCATGTATCAATTGTTTCCATAGTCTACTACTTAAAAACAAGAATTTGACCATAATTTCTATAGTGATGAAAATAAGTATGTCAAGTGATACATTGTTAGAATAGTCGGAAAAGGCCCTTTTTTATAAAGTCATGGCCAACTATGGTTTCCATGAGAAAAAACACAAGTTTGTGTCATAACTCAAAAATTAAAGCATAAATATATAATTTGATTAAACTGTATTATGGAACCCATAATTATCTACAACTTTTTCCTTGACACATTTTTTCTAAAATCAATAATAACAGAGCTATTATAGGCACTAAACAAAAAAACGAAAAAATGATTTTTTTGAGATATCTAGTTAGCCATGCATTTTTTTCAAAAAAATAAAAGCTCATTGAATTGAGCTGGTAAAACTGCAATTCTTTCCGCATTTAATCGTCTCTCTATCTCTGCTAGTTTCCAAGATCCCCATGCTAAACATCGGAAAAAACTCACCCTGTATAATGGAATTTGCTGATGATGCAAAATTATGATGCAAGCGTGGAAAGCGGTTGTTAGTTCCCGGAAATAGGATGAAAAAGAACGTGGAAGGTGTAATGTAAGGTAGATAATTTGTGTAAGTGATGTGCGTCCTCACCATCTGCGTAGACAAGTATTTATTTTGGTATTTTTATTGTTAAATCGACAGGTTAAATTTAGCATTTGTACGTTTTCCTGATGTACGTTTAGTCACAAACTTTAAAATTTGTGGTATGCATAAGGCATGGCGTGGTAATTGATTACATGAATTATTTTAATACGCATCATGCAGTGTTATATTTAAAATGTGTAGGATACATACATTGTAGCAATTGATTGTAGTTACATTTTATCAACTTGTAGGTGATGACGTCAGGTGTTATTTTATGGGGGCGTAATATTTTTCTTTATGTGATTTGGCGGTATTCTGTCACTACTTACTCTATTTTTTTAAAGCATCCGATGTGTTTAAATTTTACATCCCTTAAATCGTTATACAATTAAATACTGTTTATGTGATGATCCTAAGATCAATTTATTAGAAGTCTAAATATAAATCAAATACCATTAAAAATATAAATAAAATGCCGCACTTAGGCAATGTACCAACACAATTCCGCATTCAGGCAAGGTACTAACACAATGCCGCACTCGGGCAAGGTACTAAAATAATGGCGCATCCAGGCAAAGGTATAAATAAAATGGCGTATCCAGCCAAAGGTATCAATATAATGCCAAGACACTAGTGCAATGGCGCATCCAGCCAAAGTACAAATACCCTCATGTGCCTAAAAACTATAAATATCGTAGGCAGGGTAATAAGCTCAGTCAAAGCTTGCGCCCTAAGCCAAAATACAAAATTACAAAAACACAAAAGACAAATATAAAATACAAGTACCATGTCAAAGACATGGTTCGCCCATGAGCCCCATGACCCTTAGGGTGAATATTAGGATCTATTCCTTGAAAGGATGTGGCAGAAGGTACCAAAACACTTTAATTATTATAATAAATATAAAGGGAGGGGAGGGAAAGGAAATTCCTGACAATGATTGTTCAAGTTGAAAGCAATGTAGCTCTTTTTCCCTCCTTGTAATCAGCGAAGACCCAGAGCTGATCTCAAATCGTGTGGAGGTTGATGTAATCATTGAGCACATTTAGCATTGGTCATTAACTTTCTGTGCCTCTACTTGATTTGAGATGGGAATCCATGATTGAAGCCTTATTAAAAATTCATTCCCGTCATTTATTGTGTTTTATTTGTTTGCATAATCGATCCTTATAAGAGCAGCACCAACACATCTCGAGCAATTCGTTCATAACGTAGAATCCTACCACTTGACTGGTTTGTAATTTGATGATCACGTGCTTGGGGTTTCAGTTATTTGGCGGGAGAGTTTGTTTTTGTTTCGAGTTAGGCAGTCCGTCTCGACTGACCTGGGTACGCTACAACACTAAAAATATCAGAGTTTAGTCTCTAGTGTAATCCTGCCTCTCTAGCCAGAATGGTATAGCCAAGTTTGTGGCCGCCTTCACAAATTTTCCTTATGTTACTACCTGAGGCATGAGTCTTGGTGTGACTTTTTAATCGTTTCCCAGGGAGAGAATTTCATGCAGTCTTTCCCTTTTCAGGTTTCATTCATGCCTGGTTAACTTCCTAAGTTTGGCTCCCTCCCAAGATGGATACCCTATCATGAACAGGATGTGAGGTTATGATAGCCTTACAAACTAAGATAAAGGCTTCAAATACATTTAAAGGGTCACATTAATCTTTGTTCTAAGCTCGTTGTCCATTTGAATTCCACTAATAAGAATAACCTTGACTAAGTGTAACACGATCAGTGATGATCTGAACTCGAAAGCCATTTACTACAATCGCACCTTTTCCTCAAAAAGATAGTATTGCGTTATCATAATTGGTTGCAGTTCTTGGCAATTTTATTAAGTCGTTAAAGAATTTGGGCGATATTTACCGCATTCAATCGCCAGTTAATTTTAATATTGAGTAGGTAACTTAAGAGATCATCTTCACATCTACCTTTCGAAAACAGTACCATTATTATGGAAAGCCAGCAATAATAATGCAAATTCATAATCATGTTATTAATGAGGCAGTTAATTATCAATCCATAATTGTTAATTTTTTTGTTGAGACTGCCTGTCACATAAAATTTCGCTGCCTGTAAGAATTAAACTTCCGTCGAATAAAAGTTTCCACCTTCAATCATAATAATTCAGTCTTTTCCCACTGACTTCACGCACTTAATGTCTAAATTATACAATCTCATTTAATTTACATTCGGTAAGCTTAGCCTAATTTAAATCACTAATAATCTCCGTAGATATTAAATAATAGCAATTTTAAAGCGAATACATAAATCACGCACATTTATTTTGACGTTTGCTGGCATTCCACAAGGATCGGTATGAGGACCACCACTATGCGGTATCGGAAATTACGACGATCGGCTTTACGAAAGGATTGTCAAAATTGTATACGTGTATGGGACAAAAAAATGTTATGGAACGCACCTAATTATTTTTGAATAAGGACCAAAGTTGTAGGGTGAAAAATATTAGGTACCTCAAAATAAATTTACTTCACGTAGATAGTTATGTATAAAAATTGCTAAGGATTTTTTTTATGAAGTCATCTATAAGTTAAACTGGTATGTCGAATTTCTAAATGTTTTCGATTAATATTCAATTTTTTTTAAATATTATTCTACAAACCACATAGTGATTTCAACATTAATATTCTTAATTTGCTGACTTGTTTAGGTGTTTTAATTTTTTAGAGATTTCTTGTGTTTCATTAACATTAATAATTATAATTTATTTTATTTAATGTTAAATGTAATATCGTAAACAATCGTCCTATTGAAATTATTATACCTACTTTAAAACGTTACTTGAAAATCTTGCGGCCACTCCTAACGTAAACCATTATATGGGCTTCTTTGTAATAGATTTATAAGTGACTGTGCGTGGGTGCCAAATCGGAAAAAAGACACCTTCAAATCACACTTAAAAAGTAAAAGAAGAATATTATAAAGCACTAAATAAATATTATTATTTATGAATACCGAGCGTCGTACTACCCAGTAATAAGTACGGTATACGGCCTATACGGGGTGTTACATCTAAATGATGTAATCATGTACAAATTGAAACGTTAAAGAAAAACGACACTTTCTACGAAAATTTATTATGTTTCAAAGGATAATAAATATGCGAAGGAAAAAATAAAATACGTGCTTCAAGTAAAATATTTATAAAATTGCATCTACGTGTTATTAATTCGCGTTAGTGTAGAGTAAGTAAGAAATTTGTCATGAGAACTTTTTCTAAAATCATCAATATTCAATGAACGCAAACGCATACGTGAATTACAATTTTAATGATTCAACGAAAAAATATAATCAATTTTTAACACGTAGGTACGTAACTTACGTCTTTCCCTTCTTATTTTTGTGAATGAAGTTATCCTAAGCGTTGTTCTTTGTTCAATGCCCTAAGTGAAAAATATGCAAACCAGTTTTTCTGTATCTTTCGAGACAATTGTTTCAATATCAATCAATATCAAAATTCTGGGTGTTATATTAGACATAAATAGAACTTTCATTGAACACGTTAAGTTTGCGACAGAGAAAGCGGTTAAGGCTTATGGGGCCATGGCCAGAATAACGCCAAACAGGGGAGGGAGCCGGCCGGCGTTTCAAACAATCTGGATGTACGGAGCGGACGTGTGGGCTCCGGCACTTAAATGGGGGAGTCACACTCACAAGACTGAATAGAACACAAAGACTTATGGCAATAAAAATAACATCTGCATATCGTACGGTGTCTTGTGAGGACATCGTGGCTATAGCAGGAGTTATACCGGCAAGAATTCTGGCGATGGCTAGGGTTGAAAAGTGGTCGAACAATGATATCATGCTACGGTGGCAGAATGGGCTGGGACTTACGTCATACGTGGACCCGAGAGCTAATTCCCGATTTAGAAGAATAAGTAGAGAGTAAGGATGGTGATCTTCACAGAATAGGAAAATGGGATAACAATAACTGCCCTGACACCATACAATACAAACCACGTAGTTTTATAGTGTGGTCGATGGGAACATGAAAGTCTGTACAAAGATGGGTAGAGCTATAAACCCGAGCAATCTGGTGCGGTGGTTGACCGTGAGTCTAGAGAAGTGGAGTTGTGCAAACAAATACATATTTATGCAGATTCTATCAAACTAGAGAGCGAGAGTAGAGAGAATAGTCACTATATAAAGAGAGTACCGCAATTGGTTTGGGCGTTACTTTGGAGCTAAAATGGCGGCTGCATATTATGGTTGTCTTGTCAGGGATCAGCCGTTGTCAGTTGTCAGCTGTCAGTTGTAATAATGTTTCTACCACACCAATACCTTTTCTTCACTTCAAATTTCCCGCCCTTTTCTGGAGTCAAAATGGCGTCAATTGCGGTACTCTCTCTATATAGGGACTCTACGTCAGCTATCACATGGCCGGAAGAATGCCGTTGGCGATACTCGGCCGTGTCACACAGCAAGATAGATAGAGAGAAGAAAGGGTTTTAGTGGGTAAACCTTACCTAGATGGAAGGGAGCCCCCCCCCCCCCGCTATAGAGCCGAGCGGAAGAGCCTATAAAGGGTTTCCCATACCTCGATAAAAAAAGATATCTAACCCAAAACTCTGATAAAAAATATTTTTGCTAAATTGTCATGCCCTTTACATGCTATGTACCGTCTTCGACTACCTACTTTTGCGTGCATAGCGTCCTTCATTACTGACACATTGACAAACCTTTCCCGGAAGCTATCCATAGTTCGTCGTGTCATTTTCGGTGGAATGGTATGCCACTACTTGAGTGATTGCGTGATTATGTGCTTGCTGGATTGTAGGGCGAGGTTTGTACGTACACCTGTGCCTTTAAAGAAAAATATCACAATGCGCCAGCGGAATACGGCGGCCGCCGCGTCAGTGTACGGCGGTACAGTGGCGTGGAACGGCGGTACGGCGGCCGCGGCGGCAGTATACGGCGGTAAGGCGGCCGCCGCGGCGGTATAAGACGGCCGCTCCGGCGGTATACGACGGTACGAATCTCACACACCAAATTCAGAAACGGCATACCAAATTGTCACTGTAGCACTGTGTAGTGGTCGTTGGTGAAGTTCCTGAGGGTTTTCTGAGTGGGATAAACTTTGTTTATGCACAGATACATCATCATGAGGTTATTATAACCTTGGTTACCTGAACATAAACAACTTTTTATGGCTCGAGGGCATCTTTATAGCCCGCGGGCCATAAAGAAACGTCAATTAAAATGACATTAAAATGACAATGGAAATAATACCGTTTTTGAACAAAATTAAAATGGATATCCTTTGGATACTGCTTTTACTATGGCAACGTATTTTAATATCCATAGCAACGTACTTCAAGCGGCGTGATAAATCTACTCAAGTTCAAGCGATATTTAAAGTATTTGAGATAAATACTTAATCTGTGCATAAAATAGTGTATGCATTTCTGGCGTAATACGCCCTTGATGCATAAATAACTATTATTTACAGTACCTGACAAGTGAAAGTGGGCCTCAGTAGTCGAAAGCAAAACAGTGCCAGGGTGAATTTTCTGAAGAATGTCCTCACACTCAGGTCTGTGAGTTTCAAAATCTCTCTCACTTCATTCTTGGCTAACCATAATTTTGTAGGGGTGCATTTGAAGATCTCTGCGCCGGATTCTTCTTGCACTCCTACCAGACATTTAAGTGGCGAACGCTTTGGATTGCTGGATGGACGCCACTTTTTCCGACGATTTTACGGTGCGAGGTCGGCCACACGATTTTCCTTTTAGAGCAGAACCTGTTGCTCTAAAGTTTGATGTCCGAAGTTGAATAGTTTGTCTATCCGAAAAAGAATCATATCGGCCAAGTGCGAGCCGAATGCGACATTGCAACTACTGAAAATGGCACGTCTACCGTTATCGATGGATACCCTCTCCGCCGCCGCGCCGTATGCCATCACAAATTCACACAGCGCCTTCTTCAAATACGGGAGGTCTTTTTGACGGACTCTGTATTGTGGTATTTATTCAGTGCAAATCTCATGCAAACTGTTCTTGATCCAAAATTGGAATAAGGAACACTACTATCCACAAGGTTATTTTTATGAAAAGTGGATTAGAATGTCATAGTGCACCTGTATTGTCCCATAATTTTTAACAATTTTAAAGTCAGCTAGTTAGCAGGGGATTGTGCTTAACTGAGAAGAACATATCAAATTTGAAGAAGGCCGTCTAAAAATGCCATGAGTTATACGTAAACCCTATCTTCTGTTATGTCCAAGTAGACTGATATGATAGCCACGATATCTACCATTATAACATCGTATGCAAAGCTTAGCACCAGTATAGTGCCCATTCTAGTTGTGAGGCTCTAGTAGTAACCATGCGACTGGAAGTAAGGGCTTGTGGAATAATAGGAGTACTGAGACCAGACACTCTGGTATTGTAAGCAAAGGATTAAGGAATTGGCATCTTCAAAGGGGAGGTCGTACTTTCTTGCTCCCCAATTTGTAATAGGAGAAGGTATCACATCTTTATTTTAAAACAGGAGAGATATCCACAGATTGTGATTTATTTGGTTATGCGTTTTTTGTCTAATCCGAGAGGTTTGTCTTTCTGTCTGTCCACGTACGCGATTAGAGAAATTCCAAATCTGTTTCCACCAATGGTATAGTATAGCAAGTGAAGACGCGCACCTTTTATTCTGACCTTAATCTAGTGACCTTGTATTGGGTCAAAGGTTTGCTCAAAAGCTAACGTCAAAAATGTTCAAATGATCAAGGTCAAGAATTTAATTCAAACTTTACCTGAGCACATAATTTCCTTTATTTAGGGCGCCACGGAGTTCTAGGAAACTCCTCGCTGTTCAAAGCTGAAAATCAAAACTCCGAAGGTATTAGCAGCTTCTTGAAGAACAACGATTCGATCGCTATAAAGGAAGGGAGGTGAAGTATAAAATAAATCAACTGGGCTAGATTTAAATCAGTTATAATGCAACAAGTTACGACTGTGCGAAACAATTCCAAATTTAACATAACTTAACAGACGGGGTTGGCATTAACTTAAGCCATAATACTTGATACATTAAGAATTGACAATGAGTACCTATCTGATTTACCTTTAGATAGATTATCAAAGGAAACAAAGTACATAGTACCAGGACTCTATCGACAAATTTGATAACCGTACGCGCAAGTAATTAATCAAAATTCCTTATCTTGTAATCCGATACTGGGTTTTTCGTCAAAGAGTACCCCAATACCTGGAACAAATAAAACATAGAGGACCGTAGACAATATTCGGTCCAGATGAAAACAAATACTGGCTTGTAGGGTACGTATAGTGTTTCCTGAAGGGAATTAAAGCATAAATAATGATTATATGAGAACAAAGAAAAGGTTAAAGGTAAAAAAGATAAGCAAATTGTTTGACGTATAGAGATAAACGATAAGATTTTCTCATTGCAAATTATAAAATTCATAAATTTAGTTAATTAACAACCAGTTATAAATTGGGGCAAAGATACTTATACGGTAAAATTAAATTGGCTAGTAACAAAGAACAGTTCAAATGGATAACAATCCACTTAGCGTTTGTTCATCGTAGATGACCGTTGATGTGATATAATGAAGTTAGTAATAATTCTGGTTGTTAGACAGCTTGAATTTTCCCCATGATGGTGGATTACACAAAAGGATTACCAATCCACCGATCAACGGGACTCGTTTAGAGATCCTTCGCACACTGGTGATTAATCCTGTAAAGGAACTGTTTGCAGGATTGGTAACCGCTAAAAGAAAGTAATCGAATAAACATAATGGATTATAGGAAAGAAAATTCTTACCTCTTTGGCTCTTTCGAGCGCTAGTAAATGCAGTAAAAAGTAGCATGGCGCTCACTACGTTTTAGTAACTAGTGAACTAGAAAAGAGAAATCTCTAACAAAGGAGTTTTAAGGAAATGTGACACGAGGGCGTTACTACCTGAGGTTTCCATAACCATGAATGGATCCAACATTCTGCAAAGAAAAAGTGAGAGCATTTTGGCTTAATGGAACGAATAAGTACTACATTAATCAACCACTAGACAACTTGTAACCGTATTGGTGGTGTTTGTTACGAAAAAAGTTCACACAGATAGTAAAATGTAGACTTAGCATTAGGCCACCGCCACAGCCCACTGTATTATGGCACGTTTGACCATTGAATTATAATGTTTTTGGGCTTATACACATACGTTGAATCGTATGCGAAAATACAGAGCAATACTAAAGTCGAATTGGCTAAAAACCAATATGTTTTGAATCCCACCCACTTAGGTACGTAATGGTCGACGTTCGATGTTTTACCACGAGTAGAACATTTCGTAGCTTCACAGATTTCTGGATTGGGCTACCATGGAAGAAGTTACGGTTGTTATCGGCCAATATTCAAACAACCGTAAACTAAGCCCGAGTTTGGCAGATAATTCCTCTTCTGGATGAACACAGAATTGAGGAAATCTGGAACGTTGGGATGGTTGTAGAATGACTCTCAATTAGAACGCAACACAAGAAGGCAAAGTGATTATTTATCAATCAAGAAATATTTTATTCTGTAGTGATTCTTATCTGCTACATATCTTGGAAAATTGTTGTTAATCCCGATTGGTTCGAGATAAAGAGGAAAATGATTTCCAAAAATTTTTCTTACGCTTCGAATATTTCTAAAACCACCTGCCGCATTTGAATTTCTACAAAACAACACTCTATCCAATCAATGGTCATTAAACTTCATCTAACCTTACGGATGTATAAATTATTAACTGGTTTCGGTTTTTTTTTTCAAAAAATTATCTTCGTCCTCTTCAAGCTCAAGAAATATTTCCCCAAGAATTTGCGTATTTATACCATTAATGATAGATCACTAATTAACCTACTAGAAATCCATTTGGTCAAAGCTAAACGCCTCTTATTAATATCATCCACAAATTCCAACAGCTTAAATAGTAACACGTTATTTTGGACAGGCCATAAAAGCAAAAATTAATTTCTCTCATTGAGGTCCTACGGAGATAAATTAAGGGGACGCAAAGGTTTGCTCCGAATATACCAATCATCTGCGGTTTAAATTTGTATAAATCAAATCATTTTCTTTGTTTATAAAGAATTGGACATATTGGTGTTAAGAAAGATATCAAGTTCCAAATTAACTGCGTAAAAGGACATAATACATGTAACATTAAATCAACAAATATATAATAAAAATCCTTATATTATCGATGCTGTTATTTCACATAATAAAAATCAAAGGTTAGGACGATATTCTGGTTCTTCTGGGTAAGTGGTAGAAGCAGCGACCGTGGAGTAAGATGTAGTCATATATTATCCTCGGTGCAGCGCCACCATGCTGTGACATAAACTAGCATGACGGTGGTCCTTAACACTTCGTATCACGAAGAAAACGAAATTCTGCTAAAAATGGAGTGTAGCTCTCACTTTTTCAATGTGAAAATACAGTAGACGTAAAACTTTTGCGCAACTTCTTAATACTAATGTATTATCATCGCGAGTTAGGTGAAAAAGATGCAACATTTTTAGTACCTCTGCATTCACAAAGGGTAACACTGACTGCAAGAAATAGCTATAAGCTATTTAGAAATGTCAAAATTACATTATTCAATTCGACATTCCAACGTAAGTGTATTCTGTAATGGCATTCAAGATTATTCGGCAGTTACACGCGTAAAAAAGTGGTACTAAAACCATTTGTTATTAATACTAATTATATGGCAATAAAAATATCGAAATTATATACCTACGTCATAAGCTTTTATATACCTACGTTGTATTGTCACAATCCTGCAACATTGTTTTCATGGATCGTATCTTCGAGATCGTTATTATTATTATTATTAGTCTGCTAGTGGTTTCATGCACTAAAACCTATTGACCTATTGTGCCCTATAAAATGATCTTCAACCCCCCCCCCCCCCCCCGTGTTTCTTTTCCCATTGACATATACGAAAAAGTTTGGTTCACAATTCTCAAAATGAATTAAAATGCACTGGAGTGCAGCCTTTATTGTCGTGCATCATCCCTTAATATAAAAGCTTCTTCTAAGAGCAACGAAGTAAAACGTTTAGATTTAATCAACGTTTACTTTGGATGGACGTCCGGCTATATTAATACAATGACCCCCTCTCCCACCCCCCTTCGAATTTCTATTTTGGTCATTAACGTGATAGCTTATATTTCTTAAATAGGTCATATCGAAGGAAGCTTCCTGATTTTGGGAGATTTTAACGAAAGGGCAGAGGATAACAATAAAGCAATAGGAAAAAAGGGAGAAGGGACAAAGAGCAATAAAGGAGAACGAAGTATCGAATTGTGAGAGACAAATTAGATCAAAACATTGAAGAAACACAACATGCATTCAGAATGGAAAGAAGTACTCGCTAAGACAACTTAGTGAAGAAATTATAGAGAAAAATAGGAAGGTGCATGTTTGCTATATAGACTTAGAAAAAGCATTTGATAAAATAAAAAGAGAAGATATTTGGAAGATCTTAAAGCAAAGCGGTATAGATAAGGAAATTGAAGAAGTGGCAAAAGAAATAATACAATGAAGAATCAACGGGTTCTAAACTGATGGAAAACATTTAAACAAGGATCCCTCCTCATTCCACTGTTATTCGAAGCGAAACAAAAGAACAGATAGAATTTTGGAAGATGAACGAGATAAGTTTGAGATATAATATAATAACACTGGGAAACCCATAAAAAACTTGCAGTTTGACCTAAATATTTTTAATGAACAATTGAAACAAATTAACATGACAATGAATACAATCAAAACTAAAAGTATGATAATAACAAAATAAAGTAAAGATACAATATACAAATAAATGAACAAAAATAGAACAGATCGATAGCTGTATGTATTTGGGAACAATTGTAGAAGGAAATGGAGAAAATGTAGAAAAATAATTCAGAGAACTAGTAAATTTGGGAAAATAATCAATGTCCTGAGATCAACATTTCTTAGGAAAACTAGAGATAATAAATGAAAAGAGAAATTGAGAAAGAGACTAGTGCAGTTGCACGGTAGTGAACCTTGGACAATGACAGATAAAGATACACCAAAGAAAAACGCTGTAGAAATGAGATTTCTACAGGAAATAGTGGAGAAGGGCAATTTTAAGGTGATATGTTGGCCACATGACACAAAAGTACAAGGGCGAGAGGAACAAGGGGCATCAGACATCCATATTTAAAGGATAATGAACAAATACCATATCAAGTATATTATTGAAAGTTTTTATATCCTCTTCACCCTGTTCGTAACTCTATTCATGTTGTCCCTGTTGCAGCCAGTGACCTGTATTAAGATACAGGTCAGTGGTTGCAGCTCCAAAATTACTCTTGTTTCACATTTATACCCTTGTTGCATGGCCTTGAAATCAATTATTAAGGAAGTCAAAAGCTCGTGCAACTGCGGAAAAAACGGCATTGTCCACCGTTGCCAGTTTTCTTACATGTTGCCGTATCTTGAAAAGTTCGGTGGTAGATCAGGTATGGTCACCTCAAGCTGTTTTTGAATTCTTTGGGGATTTGGGGAATGTTCTGTGGTCGCCGCTGAAGAAACCGTTCGTATCCATGACAGACACAAGCAGACGACAAAAGATCTTGAAAGGCTTATTTTCCTTCGAAATTAGGTAACGGATGACTTCTAATACCTTGAAGATTCTGAATGAAAGTTTCCAAGTTCCAATGATGTATTTATAGTTGTGTGCTTATGAGGAAGACTGTGTATGGTTTGAAATGTTGCAATGCATCAATAATTCGGTCGTCGTTCACAATTTTTCGATATATTTGCTATTGAATTACTTATCCCAAATCATGGAGGTAAAGAATAATATGGAGATCATGAACAGCCAAAGTGAACCTACATCTGGCAAATAAGCAAAAAAGAGGTATCACTGCACCTTATTGAGTGTTACCAATATTTTATTTTACTACAGTTTTTTAAGGTTCAATTCGTTCCTCTTATATGCATATGATATTAGTATATTAAAGTATAAGTGGATAAACACGCGCGAGTTTTCAAGCACGATGGCGCAGCCGGAGTGCTTGAAATAGAGCAAGTGTTTTAAGACCAGTTATCCACGAATACTTTACGCTATTTTTTTTATTGGTTCACTTTGAAATTGGGTATTAAAATGGAAATAAGAACTAATAATGTGAAATGGTTGAATTCCTAATGTGAAATCAGTATACCTTTCGTTGTCATGGAAATGATAAAAACGGAAATTAATTTGCAATCTGTCATTTTATTTGACGTAACAAAGTACTCCTCTCAGATCAACAAGCAATAGAATTCACGTTTTTCAAATTGGTGACATGTTGGCATGGCAACTTTAAAACACGCGCTTTTTTGAAAGTGCGATTTAAACACGCTGGACCATGGTTTAAAACATGATACAATATGTTTTAAAAGATTAAAATAGGACACCAATAAAAGAAATTATAACTACGTAAGTTGTAACTTTTTATTTTGAAAATTACTGCTATTCTCAAAAAGTGAAATTTTTTTGCTACCCACCCTTTTGTCTTCACTTTCTACGTAGAAAGGTTAGTTCCCTTCAAATATTTTTAATCTGCTTGACCTAAATAAGTGAAATGTAATTTTTTATAAAAACCATTACTTTCATTTGACAGTTTCGACAAATGCCAGTGATCGATGATTCTTGTATAATCGATAAAGTATACTAGTGCAAGGTCAACTTTTTGAACAGAATATTCAATTAAAATAAAGTGTGATTTACATATGAACTATTTATTGATTAACAAATGATCAATAAAAATCTATCAATTAGTAAATTATCGATTTCGTCCATTTATCATCGTAATATACTACCATAATAAATTTTAGTCTATGGTCATTATAATATGAAATCAAAGTCTGCTGCTTACACATCGATTAAACATAGTTTTAAAGAAGGGGGCGTTCTCAAGAAAAATAGTATATTAAAGTATAAGTGGATAAACAGGTCTTTAAAACACGCGCGAGTTTTCAAGCACGACGGCGCAGCCGGAGTGCTTGAAATAGAGCAAGTGTTTTAAAGACCAGTTATCCACGAATACTTTACGCTATTTTTTTTATTGGTTCACTTTGAAATCTGGTATTAAAATGGAAATAGTAACTAATAATGTGAAATGGTTGAATTCCTAATGTGAAATCAGTATACCTTTCGTTGTCATGGAAATGAGAAAAAACGGAAATTAATTTGCAATCTGTCATTTTATTTAACGTAACAAAGTACTCCTGTCAGATCAATAACCAATAAGAATTCACGTTTTTTAAATTAGATGATGATGCCATGACAACTTTAAAACACGCGCGTTTTTGAAAGCACGATTTAAATACGCTGGGGCGCGGCTTAAAAGGTTAAAATAGCACACCAATAAAAAAAAGAAGGTTTTGTAGAAAAATAATGAAACAGACAATTCATTAAGTGATCGATAGAGGATGATCTCACGCCAGTGAAATTGGTTGATTTAACGTTATCACATTTTTTTGCAATTATCCAAAAACGTCGATAGTTGTCTCTTCCCCATAAGTTGAATCAATAAAACACACAACCTCCCCTTTAACCAAGGTGAAAGGTGAGGTTGTGTGTTTTATTGATTCAAATTCAATCTTACCCCTTTTGTGAGAAACGAACCATCTTCCAACATGTCTTCCCCATAACTTAAATGTGGCATCGAGAAATTATCGAAACCGAAACAAATTCACTTTTTATTTCCCTCTATCCGATCCAACGTTCGATAAAGGAGGCTCCAACCTGTGGGTAGCAGCTGAAGGTTGAACGAAATCGTAACGGCAATCGAATCCAGGCAATATCGAAGCTCTTTCGTTGCCACACTGCATGGTCGTGATACCACTGCGATACACTTTAGTTGCTGCTGCTCTTGAATCCCTTCTGTGTCTGCCGCCACTGGACCTCCACGTACAAGAACAGTCGTTCCTCAAATTGTATTAGACAGGAACGACTACAATTTCCATTGAAGAGAAACTGGTATACCAACCCGATTTACCTATTTTCACGGATGGTTCTAAAACAATGGAAGAACTTCAATTGTACAAGGTGGCGTCTGGGAACGGGCGATTCTGAAAGTCATACTTGAAGTTAGTAGTCCTGTGATACCGCCCGCCATTTTGTTCCTTATTGTTTGCCATTTGAGCTTGAATTTGGTGGACGGGATGGCAACATGTTTTCGTAGTCAAAAGCTTATTCGGAAAACAATGATTGTTATGAAGCTGCGCGACGAAAATTTGCAACTTGGGCGTCATGATCCGGTTCCTTCAGCCCATGCTGTGAAGGTATGGGCGTATGGGTTAGAAAATTGGAAAAAAAGGATCTGTCTAAATAAGAAGAAACCAAGAAGACCTGTTCGAACGCTAGAGACAATCTAAACACTTAAGGCCGCCATCCAGCAGAGTCCTCAGCGTTCTGTACGGCAATATGCTGTGTCATTAGGTCTGTCTCGTTGCACTCTCGGCAGAATATTGTTTTCGGAATCTCAAATTGCATCCATATTGCATTCAGATCGTTCAACTATTGCAAGCCGGTGATGCGAACAATCGATTAACTTTCGCTCAAAATTTGCTAGCAAAATGTGAAGAACGTCTTGATGTCTGACGAGCGACGAAGCACATTTCCACTTCAAAGTTCGCTATTGGGCTGTAGAGAATATCCATTGCTGCATTACCACGTCTCGTCTCTTCGGAGAACGTCTCATCGCTAGGAACACCAACATGAATTGGCCCACCAGGTCGCCTGATTTATCAATGTGTGATTTCTTTTTATTGTCCAGAGCAGTAAACAACCCAATACCTCATGACACCCAAACCCAGCAAAAAAAAACTCTAGACCTCTCTAGAGTCTAGAGAAAGAACCTGGACTTGCTTGTTAACATACTTTCTGGGCACTGTAGACTAAACAAGCACATGCTCCATATGGACTTGTTCAATTCACCATCTTGTAAAGAATGGTATACAGACGACGAGGCGACGCCCTGACTTGTCGAACTGAGAGGATCCATGCTGGGGGAACCCTGACTGTTCATGGAGGGCTTAATCCTAAATTCAGATAGTCACACACGGGCGCTTAAAAAAGTACTTAAAGGTAAGGAGGGCGAAAAACGTAGATGAGAACAGACAAATAGTTGAAATGTCAGGATTACTAAAAATCCTGGGTTTAAAAGAAAGGATAGGTAACAAGTAGGAATGTTTGATTAGAAGTGTATGTAGAAATCCCAAAATAGTAACAGAAATTTTGAATTGAGTTATGCTTCCAACTTCATACCTTCATTGAAATAATATCGCACCTACACAGCCCTCCAGAAGAGAAGGAATTTGTGTTAACCTCATGTGCAATCACACTTTTACATAATAAAAACAAATGAAATATGTTATTACAACTCGTTCTATTCCAGAAATATTATTTATAATTATTGTTTTATATCATCATAAAAATACATTTAAAACAATATTTGTCTTTCTCGTACATTACTTTATAATTTTATTCGTGTCGCACTATAAATTATTATAATGACTGTGTTTGCATAACCCGTCCTTTTCTAATATGACTGCTGATATATTCCGCTTGTTTTAAATGTAGTGAACACGATGTCCGACGAGATATACAATTCATATGTGTCCGTTTCATTGAAGTTGTTGTATTATTGTTCTTGCGGGAAATTGTAATTAACGAGAATATTATGGTAACATTTATTGTTCCTTTTCTTTTCGTATTGCATTTAATTAAAATGAAGTTATGGTTCTGGTCGCGCATTTATCTAAGATGACGGTCCGTAACTCATATAACCTCAATTTTGAACGAGAAATTCGCAAAATCCGCCATTATCGAATAGAATAATATTGTATTTGAATTGTCTATGTTGTACATATTGGACGAATGCGGAGGTTTTGATACATTACTGCCGTTATTAATTATTCCACCGTTAGAAGGCGGATTGTAATTAAATGCGATATTTAGTATTTACTTACAATTACAATTTGCTCATTAATCAACCATTAGAAATTTATTGCAGTCTTCTACAGGGAAAACATCCACAAATTTCCATTTTATGCTCGTAGAACTCACATTCTGCCAACCGTTTGCCTATTTCGAATATTTTTCATAGTTCCCATAGGAAAAATGTCATTCTTGAATGACGTAATCTCATTTGTACCAAGTTTGAATATTCATCTCCTTAGGTATATCTATGGACTATGACTAAATAGGGGCGGGCACCGTCTAAGATTCACGAAATTAGTTTCAAGGAGTAAATGTGATTAGTGCAAAAAATTCTGGCAAGTATTGCCACGAGACTTCCCTCGTATCAAAAAACTCCAACTTTATCTTATTAAAAAAAATGAGTGCCGCCATTTTAGCTTATACCGGACGTGACGTCATAAAATGTAATATCCGCATTTTCGTCCTTGGCCCGAATGCAATCGATTGGCGAAAACCGAATTGAGTATAGAGCGTTGCAGTCATTTTTAAACAATTATTTGTTTAACACTTTTTTCAAAAAATAAGCATAGCACAATATATTTTGCTGAATTTAGAAAAAAATACTCTTTTAAACTACATAAAAAAACTGCAACTTTATCTTATAAAAGAAATTAGTGCCGCCATTTTATTTTAGCTTATACTGGAAGTGACATCATCAAAGGTACATCAGCATTTTCGCCCTTGGCCCGAATGCAATCGATTGGCGAAAACCGCATTTTGATAACTTTAATAGTTTCTGAGTAGTTTTTTTATGTAATTTAAAAGAGTATCTTTTTCTAATTCAGCTATTTTTTTGAAAAAAGTGTTAAAAAAATAATTATTAAAAAACGACTGCAATGCTCGATACTCAGAAACTATTAAAGTTATCGAAATGCGGTTTTCGCCAATGGATTGCATTCGGACCAAGGACGAAAATCTGTTATTACCTTTGATGACGTCACTTCCGGTTTAAGCTAAAATGGCGGCACTCATTTTTTTTTAAAGAAAAAGTTGCAGTTTTTTGGTACGAGGCAATACAAGCCAGAATTTTTGTTTCATTTCTTGAATCTACGTATTCAGAAACGCAAAGATATGTAAGAATTTGCATAGGTCAATTTTTTTGGAACACTAATACAATACTTCTCTTTTACTTCGAATTTAAACAACAAGACGAGTCGGGGTTGTTCCGTCACTGAAAAGGGAAATCAATAGGAAATCAAAGACAAGGAACCAGGAACTTACCAGATGGAAGCCCAAAGCCAAAAGGTTAAGATAAAGTTGAGTGGCGTAGCTAGCATGGGTGACACCCGGGGCGGATATCGATGGTGTCACCCCTCGAAAACGGTTAAAATCAACATTATATAAAAGGAAAAAATGAGGGTAAGCGTGAAGTATGTACTTAATACAGCAATTTAATAAACATTTGAAAAATTAAATGACCTGTAAACTGGCACACAACTTTTAGCCCAGTAAAATGGGGAAATTTGGATGAAATAATGGTTACAGCTTTGAAAATTTGGGAACAGACTTGTTCTGTGCTCTCTTTGAAGTGTTCAAAGTCCCCATCCGTGCCCTTCCTCCGGGGGGCGAAAAAGTGTCAAAAAACAGGTTTTCGTAAACAACTGAAAAAGTATCAATTTTATCAAAAACAAAAACGTTAAGAAAGTTGTAGCTCACAAAATTCCGCACATTTTTATGTTTTATTTTTGTCTCTACGACCAATAGGAGCCGAGATAGATTTTTTTTTAAATGTCGACTGTTTTGCGGCGAAACGGTAACACGTGCGCGCATCGCGCGTATTTCGCTTATATCTCGAGAATGGCCATGCGTATCGCAAAATGCTTCAAATAAAAGTTGTAAAGAATTTAATTAAGAATAATTCGCTTTTTTAAACATTTCCATACGATTAATATTGACAGAGATATAATCATTTAAACCTTTTTTTAAGGCACAATCGCAGCTCGTTTTGCATAATAAAATCAATAAATCGAAAACTATTGATTCTACGTAGGTACTTAGTGCGTATAATGAAAGTTGTAGAGAATTAATTTTTGGATCTACATGTATACACGAAATATCATTTTGGTAATCTTTATAAGGCGATGGAGGAAGAAATAATGAAAAATTCTCATTTTCAAGCGTTTCTTTGCAAATAACTATGTTTGGACTACTTGTAGACAGTAAAGTGTCTAGTAGATAATTAATGTACCTATAAAATGAGCGTCGGCAGAAGTTCGTACTTATTATACTCGATTAAAAGAATCGTATGTCCTCTACTTTAATGTAGGTACAATTTTATTTCTTCATCTTTGTTAGCAAAAAAGTTATGAAGATATAAAATTTTCAACTTCAAACATTCATCCCCCCTCCCCTATGGGAAATAAAGAAATAAATGTAGTGTCAGTAGTTTTTCATGAACTATATGTATAACATTTCAAAAAATTAAAATAACGCTTGGAACAAATTTTGAGAAAATTGATTTTTAATTTTTGACCAATTTTGGGCACCACTAAATTGGCTACGTTTAATTTTTGTTCTTTACCAATTACAAGTAATAGTTCTAGCCATCCCTTGGCTATAATTTTCAAATTTCAATTAAGTTAAACAGGTCTTGAGCTAGACCCTAAAAAGTAAAAATTTGGAGAATTGCTATATTGGCCGCCATTTTGAATTTAGAAACAAACGAAAAACGGCGTTTTATTTGTTACTATGTCTACCAACTTTTCACCAAGGAAAATTAGTTTGGGTTAAAATTTGAATGTTTGCGCCATAAATAACACCCCATTGGACCGATTTTGATGAGAATCTTGTTTTAACGATGAAGTTTTTTTATAGGCCTTAGTTTTAAATATCATCAAAATCGGTCTAGTAGTTTAGGCTCCACAGCCATAACGTACGCACCCACACACAAACATTTTTCAAAGATGGTGGTTTTGGACTCGGGCGGATCCAAAACGTTGAGATTCATCAAAACCTCGAGATCGATTTTTTTTTCGATTACATTACTTACTTTCCCTTTGTGTATATGCATGGGAAAGTAATTATAAGTCATTTTGATCATTAAATTACAAAACTATCAATCAAATATCATAAACAAATTATTATATTATTAGGTCTGGGAAACAGTTCGTGGCGTTCTTTAAGTAAAATTCAACTGGTTTTCTTATAGTGTGAAAATGAGTTGATTTACATAAACCAAATATGCTCCATTATTATCGACAATGTCTGGACTATACGGTGGATGCATCAAAACTTCCCAACCAAGCTCTCCCAATTTTTGACGGGTCATCAAAGAAGTGTGTCGTCGGGTGTTGTCATGGTGGAAGACGGGCCGTTTTCTTTCAATTGCCTGGCGTAATCTCTTTTGCAATAGAGTTGAGAATAAATCATCTGACCAACTGGAAGTAGGTAGCTCATGGTGGACGATTCCCTTCCAGACCAACCACACACAGCATCACTTTGTTCGGCGTCAATCCTGGCTTCGCGAACGCTTGTAACGGCTTACCATCCCTTGTCCACCATTTTTGACAGTTCTTATTGTCGTACGTGACCCATTTTCATCACCGGTTACACTTTTCATTGCGTTTCAGCAGCGCATCGCGGCGGCTGCCGTACCGGTGTACGACTGAACGGTGACCGCCATACCGGAGAACGGCAGCCGCCGGCGCCGGCCGCGGCGGTATACGGCGACCGCCGCGCTGCATCTACATCTTATTGGATTTCCGTAAAGCTGATACATATTTAGATATCTACGTGGTACTTCTGACTTAGGTCTGCACTATAGTTCGACTGGTGATGGGCTTTGTGCTTATTCAGACGCAGATTTTGCACTTCTAGATCGACGAATGGTTTTGTATGCCTTATTGGGTGGTTCCGCGATGTCATGGACTTCTCAACTGCAAAAAATCGGTTGCACTCTCAACTGCGGAAGTTGAATTTTTCGCAGCAAGGTGCAAAAGAACTAGTCTGGTTAAAAAGGCCTTTGCTTGAGATCAGGGGTTGAAAGTGACATTCGAGTATTGTTTGTTGATAATGCTAGTGCTATCAAATTGATGAAAAACGATGAATTTCACAAACGATCTAAACATATACAAGTTCGTTATTTTTATGTTCGTGAGCTATATCAGAAGGTCGATATTGGTGTGAACTCGTGCGCTCAGAACTACAGTGACTCTATTACAAACAGTGACGACAAGCAGCTATTAGCTCCGCCCATCCACCATTAGGAGGCAAAATTTTGGGCGGGTTTATATCAACTCAATGGTGGTATCATAGCAACTTGCCAAATCCAAATAAAAGTTACACGCCCATCAAAGGTAAACTACCATGTAATTAGTCCGGCCGCCATTAAGAGGCCAAATAATATACCACGGGAAATAAAAATCGATACCACGCTTGTCGCCACTGTTTGTAATAAAGTCACTGTACTCAGAACAGAAACTGAGCGACATCTTTACAAAACCTTTAAACAAACCTTTAAAGATATGTGTAAGTACCAAAATTGGACTTTCTAAATGACAATCTTGTATACTGTAGAAGAAAACTGGAGATCCATGGGGAATAGAGGGATATTTAACCGAATATGGGCGGGAGGCGGTGTACCGGAGGGGTGGGGGAGGTGGTGGTATGCCCGGTGTATAAGAGAGGAGACAGAAAGGAGGTTAAAGGGTACAGATTATACCCCATGATCCTACAAGAACGATTGGAGAAGGAAATAGAGGAGCAAAATCTAATTGGGGATTGGCAGGCCGTTACGTGGTGAATAAGGAAATAGAGAGAAAGGGGGAAAAAGTTTACGGGTTGTCCTAAGACATTAAAAGAGTATTCGACAGTGTGTAGAGAGAAACTATGGGAGATAATGAGGAATAAGGGGATTAGTGGTGATGACACAAGAGCTGTATGATGTGGCAAGCTGCAGGGGAAAAGTGCGGGGAGGCTTTTGAAATGGTTAAAGAGGTGTCCACTTAGTCCAGGACTGTTCTCCCCTTATACATAGAGCGGATGGTGCAGAGGTTAAAGGGTGCGCAATGTGGTGGCCTTGTAATTGGAAGAGGAAAGGTATGGGCTTTGGCGTATGCCGATGACATCGTAATATTTTGTGAATATTTGTAAAAATTATTAATTTAAACAAATAAAGTCAAATACATACTGTAATGTTGAAGTACATGACGTAAACTATACTTATTATTGTAATCTAGTCGACTAGTTAGTCTTATTACTCAGTATAAAATTTAACGTAGTTTTTAGCGGCCTGATGATGACAATATGCGAAGCTGTAGAAACTTGTACCCAATCATTTTAAATTAAGAATTTTCAACGGCATTAAAAGTCTATGGGGAAAGGTTTTGTGTTGTTCACTGATTGATTTCACTCAAATTGGAACACACGTTCCTATTAGGAATTTTTTTGCTTATATTTTTGACCTTAGAACACTCTTGTAAAGTACGATATAACGAAGGCCATTAATGTACCTAGTGGTAGTATTTACGCTGAAAAATAATACAGTCTTATTATTTGAAAATATGTACCTGTACCTAGGTTTATAGAAATGCATACAAAAAGGATTTGTTAAACGTACTTCCTTAAAGCGACTAATTATAAGTAATTAGGCGGTAATTACACTTATTACATATAAATCAGTTAGGGATTTTTTTCTTGTTTTACAATTATGGTCGAAGAATAGATTCTCTTACCCTATATTTACGCTCGCCCACCTTTTAACGAGCGATAAAATGTTCTGATGCTAATTATGCAGAAAATTAGGATATCTGCTTATGTGAATGTATATCGCCAATATCGAAACGCATACCAAAAAAACTCGTTAAACTGAATGTTTCACAATCTAAATAAAAACGTTCATAAGTTAAAAGAAAATTAATATTTAATTTTTATCCTTCAAATAAAATTTCCTATTCATTAATTTCATTCGGTTTTAATATTTTAAATAAATTATTTATAATTAAGTGGTTGTTTACATAAAGACGTTATATGATTTATATTGTAGTGACAATTCGTTACCACAATATGGCGACCATCTTCCGCCATTACATTACATATTTAACTTAATCACCCAATTACTAATTGAATTTTAATTTATTATGATTGATTAAAGCGAAAAAATCTAGGTTATTAACTGTAATACGATGATCGGTGATTTATTTTTGGGATTAAATATGAAAGAATTTCGATACATCGTCCCTTCTTTTTTTATTTTTTTTTGATATATAGAAATTCCATCCATGTAAACGTGTCGTAAAATTTTAATAAATTTCTTTTTTTTTTATTTAAGATGGATTATTTTCTGGTAAGCAAACAAAGCTTAGAAATTCTTTTCGACCTTCAAAATGCCATATACACAATGAAATATACCTCAATTCTTGATCTCCCTCCTACTTAAAGGCCATCAATAAATCCATCTTCATTGAATGCACCTTCTAGTTTACTATTTTTCTTTTAAGTGCGTCCTTTTTTAACTTTTAAATCGTGAACGACTCTCTCCGTTTAGCTTCGAGATACGAAATATCTCTCTATTTTTGTCTCTGTTTAGCAAAATATGTCAACTATGTTTCACGTCCCTCTCTACATCATTGTTAAATCTTCAAGAATCATGTATAGCCAGTGGAGCTTTCAGTCTGTTAAACTGTCTCTTCGTGACTGCATGTCTCTCGCTTTCGTAAGGAAGAGTGCGTAAGTTAAGGGAGGAAGTTTTTAAATGGGTAGGTGAAATGGGTCAATATAATAATTTGGAGGATCAATCGCGTACAATTTGTAGTGATTTTAATAGTGGTGTGAGACAGAAAAATGTCTGTCTAATAAGTGTTGTGCTCGGTTTTACGATCGGACTTATCCTAGGAATTTTTCTACCATTAATCTGCTTAGAAAATTCGATAAAGAACTCAACGCATCCAATTAGCGATGCTGCTATTCGAAATATTTTTCTTAATAACAGTTTTAAAGCGCAAAACTCGTCACCGATCACTTTCGTCGAACAAACCCAGTGCGATAATACATTAATTGAGGATGGTATTTACTGGGGTACTAAAGTTGAGGGTGCTTTACCGGAGGGTTACTTGACCAAAATGCATGAAACGTGGACGGACTATGTACGTGGTGCGGTTGCGGTAAAACTCGAGGGTGGTTGTGGACGAATGCAAAATCGCCTCTTGACATTTCAGGACGGACGTCAGGGGTGCGTGCGTTATCGTCAAAATACCGACCAAATCCAAGGGGAGCTGTTCAGCTTTTACTTGGCGCAAATTTTGAAATTGCCCAATTTGGCACCCTCCACCGTGACAACGGTCAATCTACAATCGTCGCTTTGGGGACATTTGGAGAACGAGATCGCCTCGGCTCAGTGGAATTCGAATCGTCCCGTAGTGATTACCCAGTTTATTTCCGATTTAAATTCGGCGAACATCCCAAATGTGTTCAGGCCAATCGAGCGGCATTTGAACAAGTATGATGTCTTTAACATGACTGGGGATAGAGTCTTAAAAAACCTGGTCGAACTTGCCCAGTGGTCGGATTTAATCATCTTTGATTATCTGACCGCTAATTTAGATAGGATTGTAAATAATTTATATAATTACCAGTGGAACGTTAACATTATGGACGCACCCGCGCATAATTTAGCCAAAAAGTTAGACTTACTAATTTTTTTAGACAACGAATCGGGCTTACTGCACGGTTATAGACTACTAAAAAAGTACGAAGTTTACCATTCTGTGCTCCTGGACAATTTGTGCATGTTTCGTAAATCGACAGCTGAAGTTATCAGACACCTTTACCGAAACAAAAGCGTGGGTCACCTACTGAAGAATATGTTCGAAAAACGCAACAACCCCCAAGTAAAGGATGTTTTACCTTCCCTACCCGAGAAGAGCATTAAAATCCTGAATGAGAGAATAGAAAAGGTACATAACCAAATTTTAAAATGTGAATCTATGTTTTTTGATAGTAATCGGACTTGAAAATATCCTTAGGTAGTCGCATATTTGAAATTGTAATTTGGTGTTCAAAGCCGGTTTGCTCCTTCTCCTATTTTTATTATTTTTTTTTATTTTTTTTTTTTTGTTCAAATACTACTGTTTGTCTTACATGATAGACGGAATTTAAAATAGGAGCTTAATTTATTAGTAGAAATAGTTAAAATGATTGATGATATTGGAGAAAAATATTTTTAAGGTCAACTGGGGTTAACGCATAATCACAGTTTTTATTGGGGCATCAAAACTAGTATATGTCAAATAAATAATCTCAATTTTCCCCCGCACGAAAAAAAATTTGAAAAAAAAAATATGACAATTGACAGTTTTATTTCACGTTTCTTGTATTGGTAGTTGTAAATCTGTTAACCGACGGAGAAGCCATAAAGTTGTTACAATGTTTTTTTTTAGGATACTTTTATTATGTACCATAATTTACTCGGAACACCAACTGGTGAAAAACCTTATAAATGTAAAACTCGGTCAATTGGTTTTTTTTTGTTTTTGAAAATGTGCAACTTTTACTCCATCCGTAATTGAAAACTAGTTGAACGATTACTTTGTCTCGTCAAAAACTGTCCTTCCGCAGACAACTTTAAAGTTATGTAAATGGCCGTTAGTTCAAATTTATCACAGTTTACCATATCTTGATCTCCGTTTATGGTGTAGAGGTTAAGACCGAATTCTCTGGGGGGTATGATTTTATGATCAGAGAATGGCATCTCGAAAATTCTTTTACCTACTAACATTTTTTGATACGCTATTCGCCTATTTTGTATTAATAAAAAATCTTTTAAATTACAATTTCGAATATATCTTAATTGTACGCAAAATTTGACAATTTTTTAATATAAAAAAAGCACGAAAATTGCGTACCCAAATCAGGCTTGCACAAGATCACGGCAGGATTAATTTTCCTAATTTATAAAATTGCACTAGGCCAGTTAAGGCCTAACAAATTCAATTTGAAATTGGAACGATACGAAATTATTGACTTCTGCACTAAAATCCGACGGTAAACAGATTAATTAAGAAAGTATTTAAATTTTTTTTATTTTAACCCAAATTCAAAATTCTGTGTTATCCGAAGCTGCAGATATCATCGCAAATGAATCATTTTCCTGTTGAATTGACATTGACCAACAGCAATCTGCTCTAAATCCTAAACGTGAATAGGATTGGCTAAATTCTACACCGATTTGCAATTTTATGACAATGAGAAACCGTACCTACCACTATAGTTCGCGTCACAATAACCAACCAGTTTGAACCCCAAAATTCGTGAGCAATTAATAACGGTTCTCACTAGCCAAAACTTCGATACAACGTAATAACGCTTTAGGCCCAAGAGAGTATTATTCGGCAGACCAATCCATGTAGAGGAAAATGAATTCTTAGTTTAAAAGAAAACTCTTTGAAGTTATTGAAATACCATAATAGTGGACTTTGCACCATCCACATTTCTGGTTCTCAATTTTTTACCTTTAATTCCAAACTACAACCTTTGTGTCCCCAAAAAGCATTTTAGGCCCAGATTTGTTTAGGTTCAATTTTTGAAATGCAACTAAGCACCCCGATGTGGTACTTTCCCTCAAAATTATGGCCTCAGTTTTTATGTTTGCAATAATAAATCTTAGCAACAAGAAAAATTCCTCTTCTTTATTTCTATGGTTCAAGGTAATGCAAGTTCCCGTGGCATTTCCTTTGTTTCACAACCTTTCACGTATAAGTAAGGGAAACGATGGTGCCTCAAAAAATCACTTTAGGCACATATTTGTTTAGGTTCGTTTTTTGAAAATACAACCAAGCACCCCGAAGATGTGGTAATTTTCCTCAAAATTATGGTATCGTAAGTTTTTATGTTTGCAATATTAGATCTTGGCAAGAAGAAAAATTTCTTTTCTTTTCTATAGTTCAAGGTAATAAAAGTTCCCGTCCATTTCCTTTGGTTCACAACCTTTCACGTCTAAGAAAGGGAACCGATGGTGCCTCAAAAAAACACTTTAGGCACAGATTTGTTTAGGTTCGTTTTTTGAAAAGGCAACCAAGCACCCTCAAGATGTGGTACTTTCCCACAAAATTATAGCATCGTAAGTTTATATGTTTGCAAGATTAAATCTTGGCAAGAAGAAAAATTCTTCTTCGTTTCTATAGTTCCAAGGCAATAAAAGCTCCCGTGACAGTTTCTTTGGTTTACAACCTTTCACGTATGAGAAAGGGAAAAGATGCTGTCCGATCAAAGCACGGCACAGATTTGTTTAGGTTCGATTTTTGAAATACAACCAAGTCCCGAAGGTGTGGTACTTTCCCTCAAAATTATGGCATCGTAAGTTTTTATGTTTGCAATAATATTTTAGCAACAAGAAAAATTCCTCTTTTTTTCTATAATGCAAGGTAATAAAAGTTCCCACGGGATTTCCCTTGGTTCACAAGCTATCACGTACAAGAAAGGGAAAAGATCAAAAGATGGTGTCCCATCAAAGCACTTTAGGCACAGATTTGTTTAGGTTCGATTTTTGAAATACAACCAAGCACCCCGAAGGTGTGGTACTTTCCCTTAAAATTATGGCATCGTAAGTTTTTATGTTTGCAATAATAAATCTTAGTAACCAGAAAAATTCCTCTTCTTTTCTATAGTTCAAGGGAATAAAAGTTCCCGTGGCATTTCCTTTGGTTCACCTTTCACGTGGGTATAAGAAAGGGAAAAGATGGTGTCCCATCAAAACACTTTAGGCACAGATTTGTTTCGGTTCGTTTTTTGAAAATACAACCAAGCACCACGATCATGTGGTACTTTCCCTCAAAATTATGGCATCGTAAGTTTTTATGTTTACAATAATAAATCTTGACAACAAGAAAAATTCCTCTTCGTCTCTATGGTTCAAAACAATAAAAGTTCCCGTGCCATTTCCTTTGGTTCACAACCTTTCACGTATAAAAAAGGGAAACGATGATGTCTCAAAAAAGCACTTTAGGCACAGATATGTTTAGGTTCGTTTTTTGAAAATACAACCAAGCACCCCGAAGATGTGGTATTTTCCCTCAAAAATTATGGCATCGTAAGTTTTTATGTTTGCAATATTAGATTTAGGCAAGAAGAAAGTTCCTCTTCGTTTCTATAGTTCAAGGCAATAAAAGCTCCCGTGGAATTTTCTTTGGTTCACAACCTTTCACGTATAAGAAAGGCAAACGATGGTGTCTCAAGAAAACACTTTAGGCACAGATTTGTTTAGGTTCGTTATTTGAAAATACAACCAAGCACCCCGAAGATGTGGTACTTTCCCTCAAACTTATGGCATCGTAAGTTTTTATGTTTGCAATAATAAATCTTAGCAACAAGAAAAATTTCTCTTTTTTCTATAGTGCAAAGTAATAAAAGTTCCCGTGGCATTTCCATTGGTTTCACTTTTCACTTAAGTATAAGAAAGGGGAAAGATGGTGTCCCATCAACTCACTTTAGGCCCTGATTTGTTTAGGTTTGATTTTTGAAATACAACCAAGCACCCCGAAGGTGTGGTACTTTCCCTCAAAATTATGGCATCGTAAGTTTTTATGGTTACAATACTAATTTTTGGTAACAAGAAAAATTTCTCTTCGTTTCTATAGTTTAAGGCAATAAAAGTTCCCGTGGAATTTCCTTCCACAATCTTTCACGTATAAGAAAGGGAAAAGATGGTATCCCATCAAAGCACGGCACAAATTTGTTTAGGTTCGATTTTTGAAATACAACCAAGTCCCGAAGGTGTGGTACTTGCCCTCAAAATTATGGCATCGTAAGTTTTTATGTTTGTAATAATAAAACTTACCAACAAGAAAAATTCCTCTTCTTTTCTATAGTTCAAGGTAATAAAAGTTCCCGTGGCATTTCAATTGTTTCACAACCTTTCACGTATAAGAAAGGGAAACGATGGTGTCTCAAAAAAGCACTTTAGGCACATATTTGTTTAAGTTCATTCTTTGAAAATACAACCAAGCACCCCGAAGATGTGGTACTTTCCCTCAAAATTATGGCATCGTGAGTTTTTATGTATGCAATATTACATTTTGGCAAGAAGAAAAATTCCTCTTTGTGTCTATAGTTCAAGGTAATAAAAGTTCCCGTGGCGTTTCCATTGGTTCACAACCTTTCACGTATAAGAATGGGAAAAGATGGTGTCCTATCAACGCACTTTAGGGCCAGATTTGTTTAGGTTCGATTTTTGAAATACAACCAAGTCCCGAAGATGTGGTACTTGCCCTCAAAATTATGGCATCGTAAGTTTTTGTTTGCAATATTAGATCTTGGCAAGATGAAATGGTGTCTCAAAAAACACTTTAGGCACAGATTTGTTTAGGTTCGTTTTTTGAAAATACAACCAAACACCCCGAAGATGTGGTACTGTTCCTTAAAAATATGGCATCGTAAGCTTTTATGTTTGCAATATTAAATCTTAGCAAGAAGAAAAATTTCGCTTCGTTTCTATAGTTCAAGGCAATGAAAGTTCGCGTGGAATTTCCCTTGGTTCACAACCTTTCACGTATAAGAAAGGGAAAAGATGGTGTTCCATCAAAGCACTTTAGGCCCATATTTGTTTAGGTTCGATATTTTAAATACAACCAAGTCCCGAAGGTATGGTACTTGCCCTCAAAATTATGGCATCGTAAGTTTTTATGTTTGCAATATTAGATCTTGGCAAGAAGAAAAATTCCTCTTCGTTTCTATGGTTCAAGATAATAAAAGTTCCCGTGGCATTTCCTTTGGTTCACAAACTTTCACATAAGAAAGGGAAACGATGGTGTCTCAAAAAAGCACTTTAGGCACAGATTTGTTTAGGTTGGTTTTTTGAAAATACAACCAAGCACCACGAACATGTGGTACTTTCCCTCAAAATTTTGGCATCGTAAGTTTGCATATTTGCAATACTAAATCTTGGCAATAAGAAAAATTCCTGTTCTTTTCTATAGTTCAAGGTAATAAAAGTTCCCCTTGCATTTCCTTTGGTTCACTAATAAACTTCGCATAGGTTTGTTAAACATTGATATTTTATTCGTATCAAGAAAGTCGGCATTAAGCAAAGTATGTCCTAATTGACTGTAGAATCATTGCCTATTAATAATTCCAATTATCATCCGGCTCGAAGGACCAACAATATGTTGCGCGTATAATGCATAACCAATTCAATTACACTTATACAAAAAAATATATACATTTATTTACAATATTGAAGTGGACTGTAATTTGTATAATTCGAATCACCACCTTTACCGTACAATGGTTCGGGTTTGTTGGTGATAAATTGTGACTGCCTGTGTAACGTAAAACTTACATCTAAGGTAAACTTAAGAAGGGTTGGTTCGCTTAACTGCATTAATAATGCTGTTCATAACATGTGTATCATACGTACAATTATTGTATTATGAACGATGGGCACATTTTTGTTAAGGCTAACATGAAACCATTGATGAAACTGCGAACATTTTCAAATAACCTGTACTCATTAGGGATTGTTTTTGGAAATTGATTAAACAGGAAGAAGTAAAAATGGTTACAAAAGAACCAAAATGTGAAACCGGAGTAATAGTTTTTGAATGATTCATCCTTTGTGCATTCCGTTGAATGCAAGGAATAAGAACCAAAGTCTTATCCGCACTATTAACAAATTATTTTAAAATTTACAATTAATAATAAGCTCATTAGATGAACAAACGGACAAATTTTAGAATATAGGGTTCTGAAAATGACCTAACCTAATTACGAAACAATTAGGGAACCACTTGTATTTGTAACCCAAAAATAAATGAAAAGCGTGTTTAAGATATTGCTTCTATACATATTTTTCCGTCCGAAGTAATAGAATTACAGGACGATTAATTGTCATATTAAAAATTGGATTGACGCGCGAACACTGTGTTGATACCAGTGATGAACACAACTATCTGCACATGAAATAGAAGTCTGTTTTATGTTTGCCAGTATCTGCGTGCGTATCTGTTTAATAACGAAAATGATAAGAAATGTTCATGAACACCGATTAAGAATTGAAAACAATTGTTTAAGAATTAATATTTATGTCCTATATTATAGAGTATGGCCAAATAATCATTTTTGCTTTGTATTTATTACACATAGTAACACTTCTCAATACTTGACTTTAACTTTTCTTCATTGTTCATAGTTTGAATAATTGCAAACTAGATTTCAAATTGATTAACGTCGGCGATCTAATTTAATTAGTTGGAAAAATGCTCCCTAATTATACTTAATTGTATTGAATTTTAGTGGACATCGATGGGATAAAAGCGCATTTGAAGAAAATCGGTTAAAATTTCAACGAATGATAAGCAAAAGTTTTCGTACAACAATCTAAGGCTTGTTCTGTGAGCTTAAGAACTGCAATGCAGTTGAGCAATTTTACAAATTTAGAAACACTTATAATCAATTACAGGATTAATTTTTATTCATTCATCGTGAAGATGGATGGCAACTTTTGTGGAATTTCGTTACGCATGGAACTAAAAACTGTTGACCTGTTAGGAGGAAATATTACTTAGCATTAATTGTGACACATGCTCTCCCTCTCTAAGATACGATTAATTACGACTAAAATGGGGAGTACCATATGTTCATAATCCGAGGTAAGAAACTCGCCTACAAACTGACAAACTAAACACCGTCATGCTTCGTATTCTAACTTTAAAAATTATTTCATTGAAAATTTTACATTTTTAAAATAAAGTTGCTATAAAATATAACTGCAGGTACCCAAATTTAAAAATTGAAATTTTCTTAGATGAAGAATGTTTTTTCATCTGTTCACATACATTCATAATTATTATGCGGCAAAAGTCAAAGCAGAAAATATCTTATGAACATTTTTTTGTAAGACATGATCGTCAATGTCAACTTAATTGGATTGTTAAACCTTTCTCTCTTTTATAAGTGAATGTGATCAATGTTTGTCATTGTAAACCATGCAAAAATCAGTCCTCACCCTTTGTATTAGATCGACAGATGCAAAATGAAAGTTATTATGAACACACTCGTCCGATTGGGACCTTTAATCATAAAATTTATATTAATAGTTCCATAATTTGACAATTACTCTCGTGGATCATATCCTCGTGAACATTCACTTCAAAACTGTATTCCTTGCTGTTCACAGCGAGATGAACATGGAATTATTAACTTGATTGCAAAGAATATCATGATGCCACTAGCATTCTTCATTAGTGACAATATTCACATTCGGTGCCGTCCTGTAAAAACACAATTTTTCCATAACTTGAGGAAGTAAAAGTAACTAAGAAACAAAAATTATATTTTGGGAAATTAGCAAAACACTTTAATTCAAAAAGTGCAATCCTTGAACTAGTTCTTATCTTCATCTGGTCATGTTACTCATCCTTTCAAAAGTCTTAAATGGGAATGGTTTGCCAAAGCGAATTTTTGTTTAAAAATTGGCCTAATTCAAAGCAACCCTATTTCACTATAATCACTATAAAATTCTCCTATTAGGATTTGTTTTGCCGATTTAAAAAATCGGTTACTTTAGGGTGCACATTTTTCTATGAACACCACGTGCACCATTTCGGGCAAAATAATAAATAAGTTATAAACGATTTTTTTTTGGAAAGGCTCAAGTTTGGGTTTATTTTGGATTCTCCGTTTGTTTAGGAAATGTCCAACTCTTTCAATTCATAACCTTCTTTAAGATCTTATATAAATATAAAATTAGGATTACGTATGGCAATAAAAGAATTAGGGACTTACGCCCTTTAGGTCTTATTCCTACATTCTGGGCACCTTCAACATGTCTCAATAAGGGAGGTGAGTGGAGGCGATGGCATTTCCAGTGGTACTTTCAAAGGAATGTGTCGCATTAATTCATAACTTCCCTCGCAAATTAGGAGTGGGTTGTCACTTGTCCAAAATGGGGAACTTCCATATTGGGTGTTTTGATTTTGCGCCTGGTGGGTAGTTTGGTAATAACTGACGAGTTATTAGGGACTAATTGCAAGAAAGTATTAACGTTTTCGCTGAAAATTCTGTATAGAGGTCGACGGAAAATGTCTATTTGCTTGGCATTTACTCCACGCTTTTGAACATTTCGTATTTGCAGTCTCCATTTGTACTTCTTTAATTTTTAATGGAAGAATTCGTGCATCGTCACTTGTAGATAAGCAACCATCGTTTTTTGAATAGGGGCTGATTTTGAGTTAGGGTAGAGGTGAGATGAGATGCTACTAACATGGATTTGTCGTAGTCGTTCCTAGATTTCACTATCTTATCTTCGAAAAGATTTTTGAAAAACCGAAATTCATAACGTTTGCGCAAAAAAGAAAGTCGAGAATACGTCTTTTTAAATTCATCCACAAGATGGCGGAAGCCCATTTTTGTATTGGAAAGCGAAAAATAAGAAATGAAGATATTTTCATAGTCTTAAAAAGTGTGGTCATATACTTATCCTCAAAAAAAATGTCGACAGAAATATCGCACTTGACACTAAGCTGGGAGGACTCTATATTTCTTTCCCATTCAACACTTTTGATCACATATCAATACATCAGTACATTCCCTGTTCCTCAATTGTGACGATTATTATGGAAGAAGGTATTAAAACTTGCACATTTGATATCATTTCCGTACTGAACATCTGAACTAATAATTTCTCCAGTTGCAGTTTTTTTTATGCAGTTTAAAAGAGTATTTTTTTCTGAATGCAACATTATATATTGTGCTATACTTATTTTTTGAAAAAAGTGTTAAAAAAATCACTTTTGAAAAATGACTGCAACGCTCTATTCTCAGAAACTATTAAAGTTATCGAAATGCGGTTTTCACCAATCGATTGCATTGGGGCCAAGGGCGAAAATGCTAATATTACCCTTGATGAGGTCACTTCCGATATAAGCTGAAATGGCGGCACTCATTTTTTTGTAAGATAAAATTGCAGTTTTTTATGTAGTTTAAGAGTATTTTTTTCTGAATTCAGCAATATACAGAGTAAGCCAAAAAGAATGGGGTCAAGTTGAATTTCCCGCCAATTTGAAATTTTACACAGTTGGTAGGACTACGTCATTTCCTTTAGTTTATACATGGGCATAACACTTATAGGGATTACGAAGTATTTCAACATTCTAATTAAACTTTATTTCATAAAACGAAATTCCCCTTTTTTAAAATAAGTACTTCCTTTTTATGTAATTTAACCCAAAAAATTGTGTATCATTTCAATGAATGACAGATATCAACAAATATTTTACATGGTTACCAATTGAAGAAATCCAAAACTATGAAATTATGTGGCGCGAAATTCAACTTGACCCCATTCTTTTTGGCTCACTCTGTATATTGTGCTATATTTATTTTTTGAAAAAAGTGTTAATACGAGGGAAGTCTTTTGGCAACTTGCCAGAATTTTTTAAATTGGTATCAATGCTGACAGTAGGCACAGATCTTTGTTCAAAAATAAACGGACTTTTTTTAATTTTTTACAATGCGAGAAATTCCTTACTAAAGATACAACAATTTTTGAAAGTCAAGTGTTTCAGTAATGATTTCGTGGAGATTCTGGAAACATTGCTCTCATCTCGTCCAAAATCAATCAACAGTCTTCATGAATCGTTCCTTCGATCTTATTCATCATCCCACCAGTCACAGTCACGACTGATGGGTGCCTACTTTTTTGTTCAAAAATATTCCTTCTATTACATTTAAACTCACGGCACAATTAGTAGGTATATATTTGTGCAATTCATGACACCATTCCCATAAATGGTTTTGAGTTCATTAACAGGTTGATTGCCAAGGGCAAAATCAGAAAAATATTAAAAATTTCATTTTCTAGTTTTTCGATTTGTAGTATAGAAATTGCCGATTTAAAGCTATTGCAACTATTGGTTTTCAATTATCTCATTCATTTATTTTATAAAACGTGTTTTTAATGAGCAGACACCGGTGTCTGCAGTTTTCAATTTGGGCCTGTAGCTTCCCAAAATGTGTTTGCAGACACATTGTCGTAACCTTGTCATTTGTACATATGCTGGTACAACTAAAAGCATTTTTTAGAATTATTTAGTATGTATTATTCTTAAAATAAAATTGAAATTATGTGTCTGAACATTTTGTCTGTTAACATAGGTACTGCCCAAATATGATAAAGTTATGTTGTGGTACACCTTCTGTGGAGCCATAGCAGACACAGCACTATCTTACATATTTACCTTATTTACAGACACATTGCAAATTTAGAAAGTTTTTAGTCAGACGGCGTAGCAGACACCCGTGTCTGCTTGAAGTGTTGCAGACATGCTCGTAAGCAGACACCGGTGTCTGCCGTGGCAGTCAACCTGAAAAATCTACTACTAGCGGAATTCGTAATAGAAACACTTCTGTCAAAACGGCACTATTTTTCCTAAGATTTACCCATGAAGTCCACGATTCTTATTAGCCGAGTTCAGATGAGTTTGTGATATAATAATAATTTTCTCTAATTTTAAAATATTGAATTAGGGCTCTTGCACACAACTTTAGTTACACTGTTTCCAGTATTTTGCCAACAAGCTTGTTGTTTGGTTGCTTTTTCGTCGCTTGAATAAGATCCTAGGCTGGCGATTGTCTTCAGAATTGGTTTAAGGCGGCGATTCCCAACAACATTTTTTCAAGGACCCCCTCATCGAGTCGCTATAATGACAAGGACCCCCACTAATGCCTAAACCTAAAGTTATAAATGTTCTCATCCCCCCCCCCCCCCCCTCTATTATAATGAGCTTAGCTGCTAAGCTAATGTAATACTAATACATGGTTGGTGCATTGCCATATCACAGTACCAAGTACCTGAAAAGATCCAAATTAAGAGTTTCTATTTTTAATTGTTTTTAGTTTTATGACTTAAGGTTGACATTTTGAGAAAAAAGATGGATCTTTCGCGCGCATTTTTACTGTACCAATATATATTTTTATTCTAGTTTCTAATTATATCTCATGCGGACCCCTCTGGCATGACTTGCGGACCCCCAGGGGTCCGCGGACCACCTGTTGGGAAACATTGGTTTAAGGGATTGCGTTCATCTCCCTCAATATTCTCATTTATGTATAGTTGGTTTCTCCTCATCTGACCTAAATCCTTAAGTTCCCAGTTTCATCAAAACTCTTGCTGGCTGCACACAGATATTTTATTATACGTATTAAATACTCAGTACTTCCATTTAGAATGTCTTCCATTAATGTAACCCTTACCTTCTCGAAAGGCTCTTCCATTTTCCGGCGAAATTATTATGTATTACACCTATACTTTCTCATTTTTCAATCCTAAGTGGGACATCTTGGCCTCTGGCCTCGCGAGTTGTGGTTTGCATTCCTTATGTTTGAACCACCGCGTCGCAACCTTTTTTAGGATGTCGGGTTATTACACTCTGTTATTATTTCCTTACCTAACCTTTATAATTTTTGAAAATGGAATGAATTGGTTTTCTAGTTCTAGCTTTCCTTTTAAACTTAACCAATGTCGCTCCTTAAGTCCTTACCCCTGTTATACTTTCCAAGTTAGCCTGTTTGTGTCTCTTTCCTCACATAATCACGTTTCCACTATACCTACGTAAGGTACTACCCCTTTATTTTAAGAGGCTAGCATCTTTCCTTTCGTGTGTTTTTTATACCTCTGACTCTGATATTTGCGGCCCCAATAGGTACTTCGACATCACGCGTAAATTTTCGCACGGATCTCCCTTTGAGGCACTCGGATGGTTGCCAATTCCCTTGTAGCAGCCTATGCATATGTAGTCGAACCTGTTACATACTTCCGTAAGGTAAACCTCATAATTTATTAATTAGAAATGAATCCATAATTTGTTTACTTCCATTAAATTTGTTATGGTAAATGTATACAATCCTCATTCTCTCCAGAAAACAACTGGTCAATTTTATTCCATGTCGGCAATGCATGACCATACTAAAAATGGAAAATTGGGAACCTTAAATGAGCTGCCGGTCAAAGAATCGCGGTAACAGTTTAGAATCCGGGGCCATCCCAATTTCGGATAAACATTTTAGGAATGATAGGGATGGGGCTCGGGATGGGGTCCCTTAAAAAATGAAAAAAAAATGAGATTTCGTCTGATCATATAGGTTTTTAATAACTGTTATAACATTATTTTGGAACAAGGGCACTAAATCCTCTTGATTTCGTTTCTTGCGTTCGCGAAGACGTGGTTTGGTACATTTCGTAAGTCTGTGCACAATTCACATCAGTAACGGATGATTCGGAAAATTTTGTTATAGCTGATCTCACAGCAACACTATAGTGCATTTGGTAAAGAGCCGAAGTAATAAATCAACTACCTCAAGTATAGTATGGTATTTTTGCTATACGAACGGCACATCAGTTTTCAACAGTAAGATCATAAGTGCTCAACTCTTGTCGGCAAGATTTTTATTTTGTATGAGCACTGGTTGCTTGGCAATTAAACGAGATCAAATTGACGAAAAGACCCGAGCGCAGAGCGCGAGGGTTCTTTTCCCAAGAATTTGATCGAGTTTAATTACCTTTTAGCAATCAATGCAAATACAAAATAAAAATCTTGCCTGACAAGAGTTGAGAACGAATGATCTTCGGTTGGAGAATTAACTGAATGAAGCGTTAATTTACTTTTGTCAAAATGACATTTGATTTTTAAAATATTAATCAATACCTACTAAAACAATGAGGTAGCGGCAAGAAAAGTAGCATACATTCTTTTCAGTTAAAGAAATTTGTGATTGGTGCATGTGACACTGTTCTTAATGTCTCATTGGTCTACAATACTATGAAGTTAATTATCAATAATAAATTTTGCAAATATCGGAAACATAAAATGAAAATGACGCTTCTTTCGTACTAAGACCACCAAGCAATAGAAGACCCTTTAAAAATGACCGCGTTGACAATAGGAAACCCTCATTAAGCTCCCACCTAAATCCTTCGGCAAAGGGTTCATAGGCGTAGAAAGTGGGTAATTTGTAAAAGAGTGAACAATAACACTTCATACAATTAATAAATTAGAATTTATTTACAATTTTCTCATCTAGTACACTGAAATCTGCTTGACAGGCTGATTTATTACTTCGGCTCTTTACCAAATGCACTATAAGTCTGAGTAACCTTAATTTTACAATTTGTCTTACTGCTGTTTCAAATTTTGTATTCACGACTGTTGTTGAACAATGGGAACCTTCGTTATCCAAAAAATACTTAATTATAAAAATCTTTACAATATCGCCCCGATGCTATTACCGTGATTTTAGAAAATTTGTGTTCCTTTCTTGTTCAATGATTTAAAGGTAAAGAGGTACTTAAAGAATATTTTTTCAATTCTAACATTTTTGGGAACTACAAGCACTGTGCACAACATGAAAAGAAAAAGTTGTATAATAATACAGAATAAATGTTAATGAATTATGTATTTTATAAAGTATTTTTTATTACACTTGCATTAAAGTTTAAAAAATTAAAAAGCGTGTGAAATCTCAACATTAATTAAAAGACTTGAGTGCTTTGAAGTTCCTATAGAAACAATGACAATGACGTCATCATTTCCTTCAAACTGATCTTTTACTGATTTTTTACAGAACAGAATTTTCGAATTCATCTTTTCTATACTGTATTCCATACATCAAAGTCAGAATGGGCTTTCATTCAAAGCGATGTAGCCATATTTCGGCACAAAACTGTTTGTAAATGATTTTACAACTGTCAATTATAAATAAATGCTGCTTTTGTATTCCTGAGCGCTTAACAGGTGGTATAAACACTTTTCCTTGACTAACCACGTTTATATCAGCGGTATTCAACTTAGAACATCGCTTGTTGCCGAGAACTGGCAACGTCGACAAGAAATCTCTCGTAAGAATTGCGCAGCCTTATCATAGCCATACTGACTCTGATGTATGGAATACACTATATGCAACGTAAACAACGAATGCTAATGAGTGTCTCCTTAAGATGGTACCGGAGACTTTTACATGAGTTGGTGACTTGGTTTAATGGAACACTCTGTAGGTACTTCCAGGGGCGTCGCCAAAAACGTTTCCAGGGGAGGGCCAAAAAATTTTCAGTTATTTTTTAATCACATTTATTTTGATATAGGTGTATATAAAAAAATGAACACATTTGTAGTCCAAAAACAGAACGAGCCGCGAGTTTATTAGAGTTCGCCGCCCTCTGCTGACGTCTTTGAGTACTTCATTGAGGCGAACGCGACGTTTCGGCTAGAAGGCCCTCGCCTTTATCGTGCCATCTAATCAGAGTTAGTTTTTCATAAACGTTAGATTGTATAATCGAGACTCATTGAATTGTTTATACTCAAATAATGTTTGAACAGCGGCGCCATTTCAGTATTTTGCAAGGGGTGGGGGGGCAGTAAAAAGGGGAAAAATGGCCCGAAATTTTTTTTGAAAAAGGGGCGTGGTTTTATAAGTTTAACGTAATTTTTTTTGGTAGTAGTAATTCCATGGGGGGTCAACTAACCCTACCCTGACCCCCCCCCCCCCCCCCCCTAAATGACGCTCCTGCGTTTGAATCAGTTAGGTAATTAGTAGATACAATAAATTAATTATAGCACAAACTTCTTGAGTGACCAACGGACAATGAGTCTGGATTCCTATCTACACCATCTAACGTTTCTTCAGATGCCTCGATAAGGGTTAGACCCTTCTAGCCGAAAAATGGGCGTTAATGAAGTACAGGGCATTTCATTAAACCAAGTCACAAACTCCTGTAGAAGGCGAAGGCGTCAGTCCAGTACAATCTAAGGAGATACACTACTGAACTCAAGTATAGGAGACCATTTTAACCAACCAATCTCGATATCAACGACATGACGTCATTGCGTAGGCTACTTTCCGAAATGATATGAAATTCAAAATTAAAATGCTGATTTGAAATATGGATGTCAGTTCTATTTCTCGAATTATGATGCAATTGTAATAAAAAATAGCGCATGACACGCGTGTAGAAGTGCCTTTAAATAAAATCACTCAGCATCGCGTCGAACGTGCTTTATATATTAATTAATATTTAATGTAGTGTTTTTCCCAATTCGGGGACCTTCAAAGGAGGTGTCAAGTGGATTACTTAATGCAGACTCAAGTTCTTCAATAAATGTATTGCCGACGTTTCGACTGGTAGTGGCCCAGTCTTTATCAATGCTCAGAAGAGGTAGCAGCTACAAAAAGTGACGGGCGTCTGCTCACTGGTCCAGCGCGAGCGAAATTAAATACATTGATTAAATAAATAAACAAATTTAATAATAAATAAATAAATAAATAAAATAAATAAATGTATTTAATTCGCTCGCGCTGTACTGGACCAATGAGCAGATGCCCGTCACTTTTTGTAGTGAAATTTAATAATAAATAAATAAATTTAACAATAAATAAATTTAATCAATGTATTTAATTCGCTCGCGCTGTACTGGACCAATGAGCAGATGTCCGTCACTTTTTGTAGCTGCTACCTCTTCTGAGCCTTGATAAAGACTGGGCCACTACCAGTCGAACGTCGGCAATACATTTATTGAAGAACTTGAGTCTGCATTAAGTAATCCACTTGACACCTCCTTTGAATTGGGGAAAACACTATAATTATAATACGAGGAGTTTCCTAAATTAATATTTAATAAAATTGCCATAATTCTCTAAGGACCTAACTTTGTTCAAATTTAAAAATCGACAGTGTTTTCTATAAAGCTCGTTGTACTGAAACAAAGAAATTCTTGAACAATTTAATATACCTACAAAAAATCCATCTGAATACTATATTTCGGCTTCAGTTTTTGAAATTCCATGTTCGATACCCTAAAATCATGTGCTACTGTTTGCATTTTGTCCATCCGTCTTCAAAATCTTTATTTATGCACCAAATTGCTATCAAAAACAAGTAAATTTTATGGTTTGCCATCGTTGGAAATCCTTCTGATAATGCGCTTCATATTACAGTTTTTGTTTCCAAAAATTCTTCGTTGTTTTTAAAATATTTTTTTATGATTAACTTTTTAGCGACATTTTTAAGAATTAAAACAGAGCTTGTCTTTATCCGTCTGTCCGAAAAGACTCATTCCTATGTTTTTGAATTCCTGTTTTTAGAGAATTTTCCTGCGGGAAGAATTATGTATCTACCTACTTGAGTTTTATTTGTATCTAAGATTAATATTGAATCTTCATGTAACAGTAATTGTAAAACTGTTTGTAATCTTCATTCACAGTTCACAGTCTGAAAATTACAGTTTAATTATAGCTCAGTAGGTTACACATCTGAAAACCCCTGAATGGATAATTCCAAGCTTAACATACGGTTGAATCTTGAAAACGTATCTAATATTTGAAACTGGATATGACATTTTTGAAATTATAGGTAGGGAATTGAAACATCCAAGGTATTTAAGATTCGATGCTCAGATAACATATCTCAACGTTTTAAGTATCTAATCTAAACCTAATCCTTATATATCTTTTGGAAGAAAATGCGTTCAAGCGTATTTGTTAAACCTAAATGTTGAACCTTGTCAAGGCTTTTACTTCAACTACCTACTTGTGCTTCACTTTGTCGTTTGTTCTACAAGGGTCACATCTAAAAACCCCTGAAAAAACAGTAATTTCTCATTGAAAATTGCTTTATTGTTTTTCGAAATATTCTCCTTTATGATCATTCATCTCGAAGCATTTGTCATAGTATTTTTTCCAATCTTCTTGAGACACCTCCATAACATGGTTTTTGAACGCACCAACGGCTTCTTCCTCCGACGAAAATCGTTATCCACGTAATTTATACTTGACATTCGGGACATTGGGTGAGATATAAATTCGATTTTTTGAGTGTTCAAATAATCGGTTGTTAGACGAGATGTGTGAGAGCTCGCATTGTCCTGATTTTAAGAACGATCCGACGCGACGGCGCGTATTTGTTTTCCGCATTTCACCGAAGACTTCCGGCAAACAAATGCTTGTGTACCATTCAGAATTGACCGTTCTACGTTCCTCTAAAGGCACAGTTGCCACATGACCAGTTTTTCTGAAAAAATAGGCGACCATTTGTTTCGATGTGCTTCGACTTTTGTTGGATTTGGTTCATCTTGAGACACCCACACAGTCAACTGATCTCTTTTGAAGCACCGCCATTGCATTTCTTAAGCGTTTGTGTGTACCAATCGACGAGAACATCTTTTTGAGATCTCGTCAAATTATGTGGGATCTAACCTTTTTCATGGTTAAATGATCATGTAATATTTTTCATATGCTGGTGGAACTAAAGCCTAGAGTTGCCTCAATTTCAGAGTATGACGCATGGCGATCTTGCATTATTGGTATTTGCACAGCATCAATGTTTTCTTGAGTAACAACTATGCGAATTTCGTCAGTGAGCGAAAGGCTGTCACGATTAAGATCGTTATACCAGCGTTTTACAGAGGCAAAGGATGGAGCTTCATCGCCAAATGTGGAAGTAAGTTGAGCGATGCACTCTTGTCTCTTGTCACGAAAATTTTCCCGATTTCTTTGCTGACACGCAATCTTCAAATAACCGTAAACAACAAAAATAACGCTATTGACAGTAAGTTTCAATTATGTTATTGTCAACAATGTCAGACGATTCTATGGTAACATAGGTAGGTACCTAAAACGGTGCCTAACTGCAAGCAGGCTCAAAATATAAATAGTGGCCCTCGTAAGTGTGAAAAACGATTTATTCGCGGAGAAATGCTCTTGATATTCTTGTCTCTCAAAAACCACCAAGATACTCAATTTTTAGTTTATATTTACTGATTCAGCGTTTCATTACTTCAAAATTAGTAATCGGGTACTTAAATTTTGAATTCCTGAAATTTTCTAAATTCTTTCCAAAATTTTCTTTCATTAGGTAAGTACTACACATGCGAATTTAATATTTGAGTTACGAGATCTGAAAATGGCTTTACTAATGAGTGGATGCTAAAACCAGAGGCGTAGCGAAGGGAGAGCAGAGGGGGCCATCTGTCCCCGGGCGCAGTTTAGGGGGGCGCCAAATTTCGAAATGACAAAATCAAAGTTGAAAGGAATCTTGTACATTTTGAACATTTTCGAAAATTTGACGTCATCGAACAATAACAAGCAGTAACAACATTACAGTAGGCAGTAACAATTACTGAAGAAAACAACACAAATATTGTTTTTCTTTAATAATATAGTGTGTCTTTTATTTTGCCTTAAATTTTAATTATTTATACTGTAACTATTATTCTTGCAAAATTAACGGTTACATTTTTATTTATAATCATTCACATTGAATCGAACACCTATGAGGATTTTCATTAATTCGGCTATTTTGCCTGCGCTTATTTAGCCATTTTTTGCAAAAAGTAGACGTCAATTAATCTTAGAGGTCTAAGAAATGGATAGCTTAATAAAATGAGAACGAATGCCGTTTTCCTATATTGAAACAACAATTTTCAGAAATTTTTAGACATACTAGGGATGTAAAAATTACGGATTATGCACATATATAACCTAGGTACATGTTTATAAAGTATTTCTACCTACGGTCGATAATTCGATGACATTTCCAAATGACAAACAGATAGCCATATTTCGAAGATTTTAATATTTGACTTTTTTTTTGAAAATGTGTAGGATTGTTTTCCCTTTTGTCAGCAAAATTAACTTTTTAGAAATGTCCGAATTTCAGGAATTACGGGCCAAATTCGGTCTGATTTTTTAAAAATAAATATCTAAAGAAAATCTCTTTTCTTGTTGCCATATGGTTTTAACATAGCCCTATGTCCTACAGATTCAATGCTGATTTGTTGGCTTCCATTTCAGGAAAATACGTTTGCAACCGCCTGCAGTTGTTTATCCTTCATTCGTTTTTCGAGTGCTTTAGCTTTTGCAATCTCCAAAGTTTCTGGACGTTGTAACAGAACCACTAACAGCACGTAGTTACAAACATCACTACCCAGCAAAGCTTGAATTCCAATAATATCGTACACGAGATAATCCTCTTCTAAAATAGTGTCACTCCGGAAGCACAGATTAAAACCATTGTTTTTAGCATGGTGTCACTAAAGAATCAACTAGTCCGTATCCTCGCCAACAGTGATGAACGATATCTTTTTCAGTATTGCATGGGCTAACGGAGGCTTGTCAGCTTTTCTTAGTAGAGTTCATGATTCAAATATAGGGCTGGCGGATAAGCACAAAACTCATAATTTGAAACATCTGCAAGATTCATGTCCCCCCAAAATGCCTTTTTTTATAAATGGAGAAACTTAAGGCAGACCCTATTTAAAATCCGTTTTAGAGTATGAACTTTCCAAAAATGCAAACTTTATTTTGCCTTTTTTTGCCTTTTTTGGTTTGTTTTAGCTTTTTGGGTTTTTTTACCTAATTTTTTGTTATTTTTGCCTATTTCGTACCTTTTCTGTCAATTTTTTTTAGTTTTTTGTAATATACCTAAGTATTTCAATTTTTATATTTTATATAGGTACATTACAAAGGAATTTGGTGTACAAACTGAAGAGAAACTTTCTCTTTAATATGTAAGCCTCTTATAATAATAACTCTGATGAGCCATTTTCCTTACTTTGTAATATTTCCCATTGTATTATTTCCACCCTACATACAGTCTTCGTTGATACTGCGTCCCTTAAACATTGTGCCGTGTTAAGCGTATTTTTAAATTAGCCAGAAAACTTTACCTATTGAAAAAGAATGCCAGCAGATAGGCAATCAAAAAGTACTAAGTAGGTGTAACCAGTGGATAAAGTCGGATTCGCATCTACCAACTGTTTTTACTTTTTCAAATAAATGTTTGTTTTTCTATACCTAACTTGAATTTGTGTGTTGATTTTAACGCTTTTTTCTCGATAGTTTTTGCCTTTTGGTGCCTTTTTTGTCGATTTTTTACCTTTTTAGATGCCTTTTTTGATTATTTTTTAAGCCTTTTTGTCTGCCTTTTTTGAAGTTTAACTATCCTAGCTTTAGTCATCATTCACTGAAACAACAATGCTGGATCTATGTCAATGTTTTTTTCTGCTTGTAACAGCAGATGCTGATCTTAGTGTCTCCACTCTGTCGCTTCTTTTAGCATAACATGTGTATACTGGTTTTCCAACCATTTTGTTTAATATTTGTGTGCCAACGAAATGTAGTTCATGTACACTTGGATCAAAAGTAAGAATATTTCTGAGAGATGTGTCACAATCAAATGGGGAAATAGGTTTCGTGAATTCCATATTAACTTTTTGGAAGTCAATGATATCTTTGGATCGCCGGGTTTCCCCAACTTCTTTGTGCCGTTCGCTAGTTTCAAGCGGAACCCTGCAGTATTCTTGCATTGGGAGGTTGTAAAGACAACACACAGGCATTGAGTTAAGCCAATTTGCCTGCTGAATTTCAGTAAGTCCACTTCCTCACGTCAACTCATCCCTTGCTTTTAATAGACTCCTAATTCCCTAATCTCCGGCCCAGAATTGATAATTTCTTCGAACCACAAACTGTCCTTTCTGAAACTATTCATAAACAGATTGCAACTTTAATGTATCCTGGAGGTAGTTGTATCCAGATTTAAGATAATTGTGGTGACCAGCTGCTGCAACAATGACCAAGCATTATTGGATTGCTTCTAATTGTAATGAACTAGTTCTATCAGCAGCAATCAACTTGCGTATTGTTTTCAACATTTCCTGATATGCCAACCACAGCTTCTAGTCAGTAATGATTGTAACTGCAGTGTTCTGTTCTGTCATTAATTTTTTTAAATATTTATTTTCTAAACAAACCTTGGAGAGTGGTACCTTGGGCCACCTTACAGGAACCATCACAATATTGGTAAGAAAATGAACTAAACACTCCCACGAACATTCGGAAGAAGTGCAACCATTTTCAATTGAATATTTAGGCACTTTCCCATGGCAGGATTTTGTCGGATTTTGGATATATTTGTTGAGTTGAATATCAAGTCGATCGCTTCTGAAGCATTTTTTCTCAGGTCAAATTATATTTTGATTATACTAATGTGAGAATTCGTTTATGGTGTCATTATGTTTGTTCCACAGTCTGCGTTGACAGACTTGCCTTGCCTTTTCTCTTGGTTGTGTTTGGTTTCATATTCAGCAGTCAGGCCTGGAAAACCTAGACTTAACCACTCACCACCATCGGCAGCTAAGAGGATGGATAATCATCATCCAAAAAATCCTTGTTTTGGCTCACAAGGAAAAAGGCAAGGCAAACCTTTCAACGCAGACTGTGGAACAAACATAACGACGCGGTATAAGCCGAAAACTTGGCAAATCGCTTTGTCATGTCTTTTGGCATATTAGGGGCGTTTGAGCTTTAATACTAGCCTCAATTGCATCATTTTACAGTAGATCACTCTAAATTGATCCCCCAGATGCACAGTATTAGTTTCTTGCCATGAATATTCGGTTTTGCTGTTGAAGTTGGTACATGGCCGGGCTTAGGTACTCCACGATTTTCTGCGCTTTGGGTTCTGGTAGTGGATCCACTTTTCGTTCCCCGTCACGATTCTATGCAAGAAACCCTTTCGATTTTGCCTTTGGAGCAGTTGTTCGCATGCGAAAACGACGATTTCTTTCTTGGATTGAGTTCATACGGATCGCTTGTTGAGTCACCTCCAAGGTTTCAGCGAGCTCCTCTTGAGCTTGGGATGGATCTTGGTCCAATAATGCCTCCGACTCAGCGTCTTCAAACTTTACTGGCGACCCTTCGCGTTCTTCTTCGCTGGTGTCCAAATAACCGCTTTTAATGGCCGGAACCAGTACTTACATGTTTTTATTGACGGAACATGTGTCCCATATGCTTCACACAGCAATCGATGTTCATAAGCTGCACTTTTCTTCAAATTAAAACAAAAAGTAAATTGTGTTTTGTTAGGCACAAAGGTTGACATGGTTGGAGCATAAGAAAAATATGTTGTTTACACTTCAGCGATATGACACGTACTGATTTTTAGAGTGAAATGATGACGCCTCAACATGAATATATGTATTTAATTGTTACAAAATGGTCCAATTCAATTTAATGCTAGTTCCGCCATCTTTTGTAAATTCCTCAAAACTTATTTGTAGGTACTCCGTATAGATTTTTGATTTAAAGCACACAAAGTACTTTTTGACTAATAAATTCCATCACATTATTTGTGTTTTCCAGAAACGCGGAATGAACTTCATTTTACTTCCTTTAATGCTGTGTTTACCGGGGGACGTCTTGAAATTTCTTCAATTTGAGATGAAAATAATTAATACTGAAATTAATGTTCAATTGTGTTACCGTCCCCCACACATTTTAAAATTAATTTCTTTGTCTGCTTTAATGGTGCAAAGTTTTCATTCTCAGAATTAGTCGAATTTCACCATAGGCTAATGCAATTTCGAGCAATCCTGCAATATTTCAGTTAAAATTTCGTTTTTTTTCCAATGCATCATGCCTTGACGTCACCAATATATTTGGTCCTGCAGTACCTGCTTCAGTGTAACCACTAAGCAACGGACATCTACCTATGAATTTGAGTGAATTCTGGCATCCATATTTTAGCAAATTTTTTCCAATTAAAGGTTGCCGCGTGAGAACGCACGTAAAAACGTGATTTAATCTTGGAGAATCGTCAGTGCGGCCAATTCCTACTATTTTATGTTAATTAATTTAATTGTAATTTCGATATATATATATATATATAGATATATATTAAGACGTGAAAATTAGAAAAGTTTGTCTACGCGTGCTTCGTAGTGATGATAAACGATTAATAGAATATCAGGTGTTTAAAGTCTAAATAAGTTTCTTGTCATATCACTACAAGAATCTTTTAAGGACACGGAAATTTCTCATTATAAAATGGCCGACAAATTAATGGGTGGTCCTAATTAGATTGTAAATCATTAACTTAATATAGTTATGTCTTAACAAAATGGCCGCACTTGTGGTAGACTTTTTGCAAACATGCAGAACGCTCTTTGTTTATTAACCATTAATTAATAAATTTTTCGAAATTTTGGAGGATGTGAACATGGCGTAAAATTACTAAGAATTTATTAACGTAATTAATTTAATCAAATTTAGAGATCTAGACGCAAATGTTTCCGCAAATATCTTTTGATGATTTTCGAATTTGAAAAAAAAAACTTAGGATTCTTCTATTTTACTTAATTAGGGGATTATCTTAAAATCTTACATTTATAAAAAAAACACACACACATGGTTTCATGCTATATTTATGAAATTCTCCTACCAGATTAAACTAATTATTTTTTTTTCTTCGATTGGGTCATACCGTAAAGGTGAATGTTTCATGAAAAATACATCCGGAGAGCAGTATTTTAATGGCGAAATTCTTGAAATGCATTTTTCGTAAATAATTGGGACGGATTAATTGTCGCGATGCGCATACACATTAAACTCTTTAGTGGGAAATTGACTTCACTTTTGATGGGAAAATTTCTAGTACAATTGTTTGAAGGGAATAGGAAAGAAAAATTATGAGAAAAATAGTTAAATTTTTACTACACAGTTATTTATATATCTATATTTTTTTTTTCAACTTTATTGCTTATAAATCAAGATTCTTAATTAAAATATATTCATAAAAAAGGTAACCGATATAAAAATATGTATATTAAAAAATGGTCGTTTAGTAACAATAGCAGAATTTTTCTAAAAGAAATTTTTAATAAATTAAAATTTTATGTCAAACTGGCAACGTTAACCTCGATAAGTATTTAAATTCACTAAACTTGACTTTTATGACGAAACCCAAATTTGTTTAGAATTTCAATCGGCTGCTGTTGGTGAATGTCGTCTCTACGTGCTTCAAATTTATTCACACATTTTTTCGTAAAACTTCATGTAAATCCTTTTTTAATTGACATTTAAAACTGAAAGAAGAATTCGTAAACTAGGCAACCCAATATGCATCATTGCACTTCTCTTACGTATCCAGTTTTGAAGGACACTCCTTACGTTTTGTGCTGTAGGCACCTATCACAGGACTAGGTAATTAAGGAACCTGCCATGATCTCGTAAACAACAAGCATTATCAATTTTAAAATCGGCACCAGTGCCTCGAGGGGTACGTTGTCTTACCCAGAAAGTTGTGTGAATCCTTTTTAAGTTTGCTTGATGTTGCCATTGTCGATCGAAAAAATTCAATGAACTTATTGTTAGTTACGTAAGTTATTAATAACAACAAAATGTGGATTCATGCTTGAACCACGGCATTAGAAAAAAAAAATCTAAAACACGAGTCTAACATTATGTAAATTTGAACCGACACAGAATCGTTCAACTGGAATTGTTAAACACAGTTCATTAAAGTTAAGGTTTCCTCTTTTTTTTTTTTGTTGTACCAAAACCTCTATTGTACTCAAATAAAAAAGGAATTTCGTAACTTTTAAATGAAAAAAAAAGAGAGCGTCTACCCTAATTGATCTTACACAATTTTTTACTTTGTGATATATACGGGCGCGCTTTTGAAATTTAAAAAGAATCCACTTCAAAAGCATCGACTGATTAGATGATCCCCTCTCTCTTTTGTTTTTGTTTTTTTTTGGCTTAATTGTAATGTAAATGATGTGATATATTTATAGATTATATTAGTTATAATTAGTCTGAGAAAGCCAAATAATGTAAAAATGTAATAAAATTGTATTATATTGTATAGGTGTGTATTTAGAATAATATTAATATATGAACTTTTTGTATACATATAGTTTGAATTTTTTGAAATAAATATGTTACAGATGGCATTCGTTGTTATTTTTTCTAGAATTTTATGGACTATAAATGTTGGATGGATATGGAATTGACAGGTGATCGTTTTCGATGCGGGATGTTATTGAAATGCATTCGCATGTTCCACCTACAGGAATCGTTTATTCATCACTGATAAACGTCAGTTTATGCGTTTATTCATGTCTTATGGTCACTTAGATGCTGTAAAATGCGGATGTATCCGTTCATTAATTATATTTACCTACTTAGCAACCAAAAAATGGTTAAAATTTAACGTAGGAGGGTGAAGGTAAACATCAAAACCAATTTGTAGTAGTGCCTTGAAGGACAAAAATATCAAAAACACACCAACAACTTTTAGAGCGGTAAGTTATAGTCAGTGTTATAATGAGGTGGACGTGCACCAATTTTTTTATGAGACTTAATAAATTGTGGGCACGTAAAGGTGGAGCGAAATCATAATTTTGTACTTATTACGAAACGGAAATAATTACATACCCATTAAGAAAGCTAATTCCCTTTTGAAATACGTTCTTAAGGTCCCCCTGTACTTCCTCAGAAAAATCCTAAAAAACCGTGCATGGGGAACACCCTTAAATTTTGAATAAACAGCCGCCATCGTAGATTTTTCCAAAAAAAGCTGTAGGGAGGTACTGTTTGTGTCAAACGTTTTCCTTTTGGAAGAACTCGTTACTGCAATAAAAAATTAAGGTAATTATTTAGAATCCGGTCCCATGCACCAAGCTGTTTCAACTTTTCCCCTATAAGAGAGTATTACCAGACAACTAAGAAAACGTATAACATTATGACCGCAAGTCACTAAATTGTTTAAAAATGCAATTAACTTTTATTTCTCTTTCATAGGTTATATCCACTCCTTTTGATTATTCTATAATTTCTTGAGTTATCGATTATATACAGCATCTCTTACAGGTTGTCCGCTAGTATACAGGGTGTTTCAGACCACCTGTACCGCCCAAATATCTCGCGAAATACACAACGCATTGAAAAAAGAAAAAATACGTCTAAAAATTTTTTTAAGACTGATATCAAATTAGCATAGGTAATCAGAAAAACTTCTTTCGGCGATCATAGCGTCATCTGTCACGAATTTCAAAAAATGTTTCAAACAAAAAGTTCCTATTTGTTAACGCAGAATTCAAATCTGCATAATAAACTGGGGGGTGCTATTTAAGATTACGAAGTTACCCCTCTCTCCACCCCCGGGGGTGGGAGTGGGGACATCCTATTACTATCAAACAATAGAGTCTTAAAAAATTTTTTAGACGTATTTTTTCTTTTTTCAATGCGTTTTGTATTTCGCGAGTACGAGTGGTCTGAAACACCCTGTATAAGGCCATTTAAATGCCACTGTTTTACTTATGTAGAGCGATATTAATCTGTGTCTTAGGTTGAGAAGAGGATCCACTCTCTAAAATCTTTTCCATTTATTACTAGCACACATTAGACACGTGTCTTTATGTATTGCGTATACTACTTTACTGTGACAGCGAATGCTCTCACTGCCGCCAGAGTAAGTAAGATAAAACCGCGCCCGGGCGAAACGTTGACCTTTCCAACTTTGTTACGGTCCAATTCCAGAAGTCGTTTTTATCTTAATCTTTTACTGTATTAAATTAATTATTGGTTGGGTATATGACTTACAATGCCCAAGTGCATTTACATTAGACAACCCACATGTTATTTATACGTTCCTTCAATTTAGGTACAGGCAACAGTGATTAAGGTATAGGTATACTAAATAGATATCTACTCTTAGACGGAGAGCCAGCAACGTATTTTGAGTTGTCATTTCAAAAGTCATGAAAAGTCACTCAGTGAATCTCTAATATCTGCTGAAAAATAAAAGTTACTTCTGCCAACCCACTCCGGTCGGGTTGTACTACCCTAAATTTTCAAAAGGGGTAAGAAATAAGGCTCAATGTAGTTATAGTATCAGTCATGAAATTTCAGGAGGTTATTCTCACTTATATTCTGGATTTATCAGCATGTTGACAGAACATTTCCCCCCTCACCTAATTGCTGACAGAACGCCCTAAAGTCTAAGTATAAGTACATAAAACTACATTTACAAAGAGGGTAACAAATAAAGGTTCAATATGGTTAAAGTATCAGTCATGAAATTTCAGGAGGTTATTCTCACTTATATTCTGGATTTATCAGCGTGTTGACAGAACATTTCCCCCCTCACCTAATTGCTGACAGAACGCCCCAAAGTCTAAGTATAAGTATATAAAACTACATTTACAAAGAGGGTAACAAGTAAAGGTTCAATATGGTTAAAGTATCAGTCATGAAATTTCAGGAGGTTATTCTCACTTAAATTCTGGATTTATGAGAATGTTGACAGAACATCCCCCCCCCCCTCTTAATTGCTGACAGAACGCTGTAATCTCTAGGTATACGTATATAAAACTAAAAGTCCTGACTGACATATCAACGCCCAGCCCATACCCCTGGATCTATATGGCTGAAATTTGACACAGAGGTTGGTTTTATGATGTAGACAAGGGATAAGGCCGGATATTTCAAAATTCAACCCCTAAAGGGTTAAAATAGGGGATGAAAGTTTTTATTTTAAGTTAAATCCATAAAAATTGGTATATGACCTTTCGGTTAAAAATTAAGATAGGCGTGATTCAGGAATTTTCGAAATTCAACCCCTAAGGGGGGTAAAATAAGGGATGAAAGTTTATATGGAACTTCGTCATTCTTTAAGTTAAATCCATAAAAAATTGGTATATGGCCTTTCGGTTAGAAATTGAAAGACGTGTTTCAGGATTTTTTGAAATTCAACACCTAAGGGGGTAAAATGGGGATAAAGCTTTACATGGAAATTCGTCATTTTTTAAGGTACATACATAAAAGTTGGAATTTGGACCTTCTGTTACAAGTTAAGAAAGACGTATTTTAGGATTTCTCGAAATACGTTGTTGGCTCAAATTTTTCTGCAATTACCTACAGAAAATTACCACAAAAATAGTAACGTCACGATTTGGCAGAAATAAATTGTAACTGAGGGGAGTTTGTTCATTTGTTGCAATTGATTGTCGAAATACCACGCTTCGTAGAAAAGTAGAAATAAATTCATCCCCATTTTACCCCCTTAGGTATTGAATTTCAAAAAATCCTGAAACACGTCTTTCAATTTCTAACCGAAAGGTCATATACTAATTTTTTATGGATTTAACTTAAAGAATGACGAAGTTCCATATAAACTTTCATCCCTTATTTTACCCCCCTTAGGGGTTGAATTTCGAAAATTCCTGAATCACGCCTGCCTTAATTTCTAACCGAAAGGTCATATACCAATTTTTATGGATTTAACTTAAAATACAAACTTTCATCCCCTATTTTAACCCCTTAGGGGTTGAATTTTGAAATATCCGGCCTTATCCCTTGTCTACATCATAAAAGCAACCTCTGTGTCATTTTTCAGCCATCTAGATCCAGGGGTATGGGCTGGGCGTTGATATGTCAGTCAGGACTTTTAGTTTTATATACGTATACCTAGAGATTACAGCGGTCTGTCAGCAATTAAGAGGGGGGGGGGAAATGTTCTGTCAACATTCTCATAAATCCAGAATTTAAGTGAGAATAACCTCCTGAAATTTCATGACTGATACTTTAACCATATTGAACCTTTATTTGTTACCCTCTTTGTAAATGTAGTTTTATATACTTATACTTAGACTTTAGGGCGTTCTGTCAGCAATTAGGTGAGGGGGGAAATGTTCTGTCAACATGCTGATAAATCCAGAACATAAGTGATAATAACCTCCTGAAATTTCATGACTGATACTATAACTACATTGAGCCTTATTTCTTACCCCTTTTGAAAATTTAGGGTAGTACAACCCGACCGGAGTGGGTTGGCAGAAGTAACTTTTATTTTTCAGCAGATATTAGAGATTCACTGAGTGACTTTACATGACTTTTGAAATGACAACTCAAAATACGTTGCTGGCTCTCGGTCTATCTGTTTTGATTACTTATTCTATAATTTCTTCACTTATCACTTATATTTGTTTAATATTTATTTTTTAATTACAAATTCATACCTATGACGCCACCTATTGAACTCTACAAATTAAGTAAAAAATATTTAAAGCAAAGGCTTGTTTACCGAGACAAATTTTTTTCATTTTTCCTATGAGGGACCCCTTCCGTATCATTTCTAAATTGTTTACCCGAAATTGGAATAGTCCCGAATTTGAAACAGTTACAAAATTAAAAATAGGGAGTTGATATAATTTTATTCACCTATAATTATTAAAGCATGAATTGGCGGGAACAAAATCGAACAGTACGACAAAATTTGCAATAAATTGCCTGAAAATCCAAGGTATGTTCTCGACGGTGGGGATCTTTTGCACAGACTACATTAGCGCCGTCCAGCAATGTATGGTGATTGGATTGGATTGGACTACAAATGTCACCGTCGTATTTGAAGGATATGTACGAACAGGTCCGGATTAAAGAGTTGGGGGGCCCGTTACTGTTCTTCTATCAGTGCGACACTGGCACGCGGACAATCTGACTGCTTGAGTAGTTTATTCTATTTTTGAATTTTATTGCAGTTAAAAATTAAATGACCAGTAAACTGGCACACAACTTGCCCGTGTTTACTATAATGACGTAATGAATAAAATAGTTTTTGCGTAATAACTCAAAAAAATTAAAAAAGAAATATACAGGGTATATCACGAAACCCGTTCATTAGTAGTTTCTGGGGTCCCTTACTACTTATGAATTTGAAACTTTCAGGTTAAGGATAACCCATCGCCTTCTTTTGTTCTAAAATATTGTCGATGTTGTACAACTTCCGGAAAGACCTGAAATCGCTATTCATCTTCTTATTTTAAATGGAACACCCTGTATATTATTGCATTTTTGAATTATACAATCGATTCTGCGTTAATTTGTATCAGATTATCCTATACCTATCTTCAACTGTTTTTGAGATATTACGATTTTTTTGAAAAATTTGCGCTTTGCGGAGGGATGTTTAATAGCCCACCTTTTGCTCTTCTTTGAACGCAAAACATTCATACTTTACAAACACGAACTAAAACCATAAGGGTTCACAAAATGCATTTGCAAACCTATCACAGATTATACAGGGCGTTCAAAATTAATGGCAAAGTTAAAAAACTTCAAACACCAAAAAGTTATTTTTTTCAAATGGAACACCCCGTATATTTTTACATATTTTGAAAGCGATTTAATTTACGCATCGATAAACTATAAACTAAGAATTTTTTAAGTTTTTCCACATATTAGTGTTCGAATTTCTGAAGTTTTAGTGTACGTTAAACTACATGAGTTGTCCTTGGATTTGATTCTGACTCAATTACAGGGCGTTTCAGGTTTCTGGAGACAGAATTTGCAAAAACAGGTCTATTTCGCCACTTTGACCTGAGCCCCCAATATTGCGAATTTTTCAGCAATATTTGGCAAGGTGAGTTAGAGTCATTGATCCAGTACAACTGCCAAATTTGATAGAAATCAGAATTTTTTATTCCAGCTTGCTCTGTTTATAGGGGTTTCCGGTCAGTAGTAACTTTTCCATGCATATACACAAGGGAACGTAATGTAATCGGAAAAAAATCAAACTCGAGATTTTGATGAATCTCAACGTTTTGGTTGGGTCCTCCTGAATCCAAAACCACCATCTTTGAAAAATGGTTGTCTGTGGGTGCGTCGGTAAAACAAGCTTCTCATCAAAATCGGGCCAAAAAGGGGCCCAAACTAGGGGCGTTATTTTCGGCGCAAACATTCAAATTTTAACCCAAACTAATTTTCCTTGGTGAAAAGTTAGTAGACATGGTCACAAGTAAAACGCCGTTTTTCGTTTGTTCTAAATTTAAAACGGCGGCCAATATAACAATTCTGCAAGTTTTTACTTTTTAGGGTCTAGCTCAAGAACCGTTTAACCTAATTAAAATATGAAAATTGTAGCCAAACGATGGCCAGAACTTTTACTTATAATTGATAAAGAACAAAAATTTAACGTGGTCAATTTATTGGTGTTTTTTATTTTTTGAAATGTTCTACATAGTTCATCGGTGTGAAAAACCACTACATTTATTTCTTTATTTCCCATAAGAGAAGGAGGGTGAATTTTTGAAGTAACTTTTTTGCTAACAAACACGGAGAAATAAAATTTTACAGTGAAGTAGAGGACATAGGACTCTATTAATCGGGTATACCGATTTACTTTCGGTCTATCCGGAAATTAACAAAACATAAAAATATTTGACTATTTCAGGAGAAAATCACAAATCGTTTTCTGATTACAACTACACACCATATATTTATTTTTCTTATTTTTTTGAGTTATTCAGCTCCTTGAGGTAATGAAAATCGCAGTTCGCAAATTTTTTGTTTGACATTCTGGAAGGCGTTAGGTACCTACTGTGTGTGAAGTGGCATTGTCATGATGGAAAATTTTTGTTTTCGGTTATTTTTCCTAATTCCATCGATCACTTCTGGCTATCAAATTGTTGTGTACCATTCAGCGTTCATTGTTCTTCAACCCTCTAAAAGAATCGTTGCGACATATCCAGTACAACCTAAGAAACAGGTGATCATTTTCTTGAAATTGTTGTGGGATTTGGTTCATCTTGGAACACCCTTAACAGTGAATAGTTGCTTAGTTTCCGATTCATACGAATATATATCCAAGTGCCTATAATGACGGATTTTGCAGTTCCTCGGTCGAATTTATTTAGCTTAACACCAGCCTGTTTTTGAGCTTCAGTCATATTATGCGGAATCTATCGAGAACAGATCATTCTGACAGCTAACTGTTTGAGTGTGTTGCAGTCTGTGATCTGCCAAGGGATGCCTGCCTATATCTCGTGGTACAAGCCGACCTTTATCACTCATTCTGCACACAGTATCGATGTTTTTTGGAGTCACAACCGATTTTGAGCGACCCTCACGAGCTTCATCACTGACGGATGCACGATCACAAGAAAATTCTGCAAACCAATCATAAACAGTCTTTTTTGATGGCGGTTTATTACCACAAATTGAACTAACAATTTTATGCCGTAAAATCCCAAAAAATGATCCAACGAAAACCTTCGCCAGTTATTTCAATTTTTTTCCAATATTACTTTCTTCGAACCCTCCCTCTTATTTAACAATAAAAAAGGTAAAATTTTATTTTTACGAATACGGTGACACTACAGTGACTCTATTACAAACAGTGACGACAAGCAGCAATTAGCTCCACCCATCCGCCATTAGGAGGCAAAATTTTGGGCGGGTTTCTATGAACTCAACAGTGGTATCCTAGCAACGTGCCAAATTCAAATAAAAATTACACGCTGATCCAAGGTAAACACAGTCAGGCCGCCATTACAAGGCAAAATATACCACGGGCAATAAAAATCGATACATCGCTTGTCGCCACGGTTTGTAATAGAGTCACTGTAGGTGACACATTTTAATAGCGCCATCTAGTGGTCAATTGTAACAAATAAAAGGCAATCCTCGTAGTTGATTTAGCGACGGCATTGCAAGTTGCAGAGCTGGGTAGTATCCGGATACATCTGTATCCGGATACAGTATCCGGATACTTTTTATGTATCCGAAAGCTGTATCCGGATACTATTCAAATTTTGTATCCGGTATCCGTGTCCGTGACCAAATTTTAAAGTATCCGAATACCGGATACTTTTTTTGATATTCGGATACTTTTAAATCATTCGATGCCCGCCGATAATTCACGTACCGCACTGTCCTATTTTTTATCAAGATATATCTAAAATCCCATTTTTCATCATCATCATTGTTTTTATGTGGCGAACTCCGACTCATTATTTCCATGTTCATTATAATATTTAAAACAGAAATCTTAATAAATACATTATCTAATTATGTAATTAGATTTATATAATAACTTGTATATTTTCTGTATCTCCCTTTTAAAAAACCCTATACATATACTTATATGCTTTGTGTTTTTTTTTTGGTATTATTATAATATTAACAAAAAAATTCTTAACTTTTATAATTTTTTTTGGCGCAAATAGGCCCTAAAAAGTTGAAAATGTGAAAGTTTTAACTGAACTGATCCACCACTGGCGCGGCGGAATTCAAAATTAAAAGCTCAGTGCTTTGTTTCGTTTTTACAGGAAAAATCCTGTAAATTCTGGCCTACTCATTTTTAAAAGTATCCTTAAAGGGGTTGCACTCCGATTCAGCGGTTCCTGATTCGGCGGTCCCCGTTTCAGCGGTCCCGTTTCAGCAGCCCCCGTTTCAGCGGCCACCCGTTTCAGCGGTTCCCATTTTAGCGGTCACCCGCTTCAGCGGTCCCCGTTTCTTCGGTATATCTTTTTCGTAGCCATTTTGCACTGTTTCGTAGTAACTTATGATTAACGAGAAAGCATAATTGTTGAAAAAAATAATTTTAAACGATGAGCTCCTATCTTTTTACCCTCGCGAAATTGTTTGTAATTACTTTACTATAAATATTTCTTTTATCTCAAAAGGTATTTTTTGCCAAAAAGCAGTAACTTTCTAATTCAAAAATTCTTGTACCTTTTACAATAAATCAAATAACTATTCAAAAATGAATTTTTCGGTTTCCTTCGTTTGTCTTCAAAAGCGCGTGGAATTTTTGATTTTTAAGCACCATTTGAATCGGTATGCACTGCACAAAACGAATCTACGACAAAAAGGCAAACAGGTCGTCAAAAGGACGCGGTTTACTCCATCAAAAAGTTGATTTGAATGAAAGTATTAACATGTGAACTATTAATTAAAATTAACTTATTCATATAGAATATAACCAATAATTACATGTTGTGACAACCATTATTCTTTTTTTCTGAACAACCAAAGTACTTGATAAGTTCATTCATTTTTATGCTAACGCAACTAGGTCCACTTTCTTGCTAAAATGGGGTCCGCTGAAACAGGGCACCGCTGAAATGGGAACCGCTGAAACGTGGCAATGCGGAAACTGGGAGCGCTAAAACGAGGACCGCTGAAACGGGGCACCGCCGAAACGGGACCGCTGAAACGGGGACCGCTGAATAGGGGGCCGCTGAGTCGGGGTTATGCCCCTTAAAGGTATCCTAAAAAGTATCCGAAAAAAGTGTGCGGATACTTGTATCCGAGTACATTTTTAGGTGAAAGTATCCGTACTTTTTTAAAAAGTATCCGGATACATTTTTAGTATCCGTATCCGGTACTCGGACACTTTTTTTCTGTATCCGACCCAGCTCTGGCAAGTTGCAATAGTCGAAATCCATTTACGCAAGTTAGATTATGTGCATTAAATAGATATTCCAGTAATTGTAAATTTAGCATAATGTTGTTCTGACTTGTGGAGTACCTCAAGTTACCATATTTATGTGGCCAAACTAACTTCGTACTGATTCGTATTTCACGTTTTCAGTTTTTTTATGCATAATTACTTTTTGGAGAACATCCTATAACGTAATTTTTCTGTGCAAATTATTCCAAAAAGTAGGTATCTGCTTGAGAAAATGCTGGGAAAGTAAATTCCCAAACAGAAATAGTCATTGTAAAAATGTAAACGGACATCTTTATTATTTCCTTTTTCACAAAACTAAAGTTGTTAATCACTTTTAATGAACGATACCTTTGTTAATACAATAAATAACTTCTCTAAACTAGGGTTATTAGCAGAACGAGGAAATGTGAAAGTCGTTCAAACGTAATCTAGATATCGAAAAGGCCTACAAAAAAACAAACGATGCGATGTAATAATCAATCGGGAAAAGACAATAAATTAATTTGTCATGGTTATAATAAACGTCTCGCATAATGATTTATAAACAAATCGCAAATTATGTAGAAAGTATAATATATTAGTGACTTATTAAGCCAAATCAATTTAGGTGCCGATATTTATTGTTAGCATTCATCAGCGAGAGAAAGAAAAGTTGGTGGTTGAAATAATGAAACGAATAAACGTTTGTTTTTAAATGAAGGTGAATTATGTGCAATGGACAAGGAACGAATATTTATGGACCAGTTTTATGATTACAAATTGTAAATTGCAATGACTAAAAATCCTCGGTTCATTTTTATTAGATTATACGGTTACGTATACGTCATAAATATGAAGAAAATTCCATGGTTTCTAACACTTTATTATAATTAACGTTTATACGTGTTATAGGACTGGTTTTTTCAGTAGATATGAAATTATAGGTGAATCGTAAGTTTAAGTTAATTAATTGAAAGACAGACAAGCTATTTTTATCAGCGAACAACAGGCATTCGATAATCTTCACATTTACCTAGGTTGGGTGGTTGATACAGTTACATGATAACATGACCTATGACCAAAATTTGTACTCAACCCTCAAGCTTTGGATCATGAAGTTCTTACGAAACGAATTCGCTAACAAATTTCTGAAATTAACCGCATGATCCAGAACCGGCAAATTTGAGGCTACTCTGTGCAGTGTTATGCACTCAGCTTTCAGAGTAACTGAAGAATGGTGTAAGGAACACTCCTTGTCCATTAACCCGACAAAAACGGAGGTAGTCACAAGAAAAATAAGGGTAGGGGGTCTTCGAGCTCCTCTGCTCTTCCAAAACATCACACTTGACAACAAACTGAATTGAAGTAATATCATGTCCAGTTCAAAGCAAAAAAAGCAAATAAGGCTTAATGTCACCGCGCAATTGGAAGACCTTGGGCCACATCCCCAAAGGCTGTCCTGTGGCTGTACACTGCTTAGACCTATGTTCTGTTATGGAGCAATTGTCTGGTGGCCTAGAACCAGACTCTCCACAACCATAGCACTTTTTAATCAAGTGCAAAGGTTAGCGTGCCTTGCGCACACGGGCGCAATGCGAACAACTCCCACGGCCGACAATGAAGCCCTTCAAGGTCTATCTCTACTAAATCTATACGTGAGAGAGCTGGCCATGCTGGTAGCCTTGCATCTGAAAACTAAGGGGTTGTTGAATAGCAGAGATATTGAGGTGGGTCACTCTCGAATTTTGGGTGAGACAATTAAGTCCAGAGGGCCATCTGATTCACTCGTTCCTCATTTTATATTAGGGAAAAACTACCACATCTTCTTACATATTCATTCATTGGTCAAAATTTGATGAACGATGGTGTGAGTCAAATTCAACTCTTCCCCGATTATTCTGACAATCTGAATGCATAAGATCCCAGATTCTGTCGAAATTTTCATCGGTTCTTGAATATGAAGCCGGAGTTCATCTTCAATCGACTCTCTTCCTTTTGGAAATGCCTTAAACCACCGAAAAACTTGGGCCCTTGACAAAACACTGTCTCTGTAGGGCTGCTGATGTTTTGTTCAGACAAAAAACAATACGTCTATCGGCCAGTCACGTCTTATAACGGGACCTTCCATCGTGTGGAGGAAGGGAAATTTGCGCCATAACGACACCTCTGCAGAGGACATGCGTGGAGTGAATGGAACCACTTGTGGGTGGCCAGACTCTTTGCCTTCTTTAACTGAACCGAAACTATATTCAACAAATCCTGGTTGTCGATAACTTTATCTCGATTTTGAATGAGGAAGGCTATACTGTGGTTTGAGATATTCGGGAGGAATCCTAACGGGGAAATAACGCATCTTCTCGTCCTGACTTAGCATTGCTGTTTTAAAGGAGAATCTAAACGAAGCTGTGACGGTTCGCGGGTATCTCGCATATTTTTTTGGTATAAAAGTCATTTATCCGAGAGTAAAACAAGGATCCGGTACATGGGAATAATAGGCGGTGACGTATAATCAGTTTCAGAAAATCGGCAACATGAAGAAACGGTAAGGAAAGAATTAGAACATCAGAAGAATTCGACAGTGCTATGTTTAAAGTCTCCTAAAGCCATTTTACGCAGTAGTAAACATTTCAAATTTCCAGAATCAACTTTTCCGCCGATCGTTCAAAAATTGTGACATTTCTGACAGAATTTTGAAAGGAAAAGGACAAGATTCCGGTGCATATAGTCGTTGCTAGGCAGCCAACGATTACTGTAAGGAAATATTCATTTCTGTACTCTAAAGATTCATTTCTGTACTGTAAAGAAATGTACTTCTCCATGGATACCGACGTTCGTTATAATTTTCAAGGCATCGCTTATTCTTTTCTTCATAAAATAATCTTTAGAATTTCCATGTTTTTAGTCTGTTTTTTAACGATCAGCGGAAAAATAGTATGTGTACCTCGTAGGAAAAGCAACATTCCCCGACTCTGTGTTGTTGGGCTCGGCTGACGCCTCGCCCAACAATATTCACATCGCCCGGGAATGTTACGCTTTTCCTACTCGATACACAATGTACTATTAGACGGAGAGCTGGCATGCAAATTCGGCCATGATCTAATATAGTCAGGATTTATAAGGGGAATGGATGACCCGGTGGTGTGTATGGTAAATTTCGTGGAGCCAGAACTCTGGGGTGACAAGGGGAGGGTGAGTGGACGGCCAAAATTGCAAAGTTTTTTTTAAAAATAAATGATCGAATATAGTTCTGGGTATTGGCACAGCTATAGCCTTTACCTATATAAACATTACTTAAAAACTCCCAGAACAATAGGGAAACATGAAACACCGTCACAAGCAAGCATACATGTCATTTTTTGAAAAAATTTTTTATGATAACATATAGTGCTGGCAATTTTTTTACATATTTTGCATGATCCCAATGACACATAAGCAAACTTACAGAACTCAAGTCCTACAAAAAATAACGAAATAAAAATATAATTATGTGCACATCGTACAAAGTGGTATCTGCGGTTGTCACAACATTATTATAAAATGATCAAATATAATTGTAGGAAGTAGCATATTCTATATTCACGCATGTAATAACAGAATCAAAAAACTTGGAATATTAATATATTAAATATTTCGATGTTGTACAGGGTGTACAATTATGAAACGAGGCCGGCCATAACTCGGAAACCATTTGGGATAGAACAGTGAAATTAAAAATCTTATAATAAATGTGACCAAGAGAAAATGCTGGAAATTATTTTCAATTTGCAACCATTGCCGCCAGATGGCGTTTCACTGATTTCTAATTTGAAATTCCCATTTTTTGGGCAATTTTCCTCAGTAATGTATTTAAAAAAATATATTCATTGTAAACTAGTGATCAATATGTAAAACTTTGTTTAATGAATTTTTACGATTGCTGTCAAAATAAAGGGGTTCCCCTCCCTTGGAAGAAATCGTGTAACTTCGAAACGGGTTGCTTGAATTTGTCAAGATTGGCCTTGATGTAAAGACAATACTTGTACTTGATATTACCAAAAAAATCCAAAACCACAACAATTTCTTATCTCCGTCTACCAATAGAGGGCGCAACTTGTTGAAGGAACAAAACGGTCAACTTTTCTTAAAAAAATTCAAATGGTATCAAATATTTTGTTCGCCGCTATTTGAAGGAAAATTAATAAGGGAGTAATTAAAAAAAATTACGTCAATAGCTCTTATAGAACCGAAGATTGTGGTTTATACCTCAAATTGCCTCATATATTACCACATTTTTGACTATATCTTCGGTACTATAAGAGCTATTGACAAACTTTTTTTAAAATTACTCTTATTAATTTTGCTTCAAATAGCGGGAACAAAATATTTGGTACCATTTGAATTTTTTTAGAAAAGTCGACCGTTTTGTTCCTTCCACAAGTTGCGCCCTCTATTGGTAAACGGAGATAAGAAATTGTTGTGGTTTTGGATTTTTTGGTAATGTCAAGTATTGTCTTTACATCGAGACCAATCTTGGCAAATTCAACCAACTAGTTTCGAAGTTACACGATTTTTTCCAGTAACCCGTAATTTAGTTCTCCCTCCCTTTATTGTGACAGCAATCTAAAAATTTCTTATACAAAGTTTGACATATTGATCGCTAGTTTACAATGAATATATTTTTTTAAATACATTACTGAGGAAAATTGTCAAAAAAATGGGAATTTCAAATTTAAATCAATGAAACGCCATCTGGCGGCAATGGTAGCAAATTGAAAATAATTTCCAGCATTTTCTCTTGGTCATATTTATTATAAAATTTTTTATTCCACTGTTCTATCTCAAATAGTTTCCGAGTTATGGCCGGCCTCGTTTCTTAGTTGTACACCCTGTACAACATCGAAATATTTAATATATTAATATTCCAGATTTTTTGATTCTGTTATTACATGTGTGAATATAGAATATGCTACTTCCTACAATTATATTTGATCATTTTATAATAATGTTGTGACAACCGCAGATACCACTTTGTACGATGTGCACATAATTATATTTTTATTTCGTTATTTTTTGTAGGACTTGAGTTCTGTAAGTTTGCTTATGTGTCATTGGGATCATGCAAAATATGTACAAAAATTGCCAGCACTATATGTTATCATAAAAAAATTTTTCAAAAAATGACATGTATGCTTGCTTGTGACGGTGTTTCATGTTTCCCTATTGTTCTGGGAGTTTTTAAATAATGTTTATATAGGTAAAGGCTATAGCTGTGCCAATACCCAGAACTATATTCGATCATTTATTTTAAAAAAAAACTTTGCAATTTTGGCCGTCCACCCACCCTCCCCTTGTCACCCCAGAGTTCTGGCTCCACGAAATTTACCATACACACCACCGGGTCATCCATTCCCCCTATAAATCCTGACTATATTAGATCATGGCCGAATTTGCATGCCAGCTCTTAGACTATATTGTATGACGTAGTGCGGAAAAGGGTAAAATTGAATCCCTTCAAAATTGAGATTTTGCGTGCAAGGAAAATTCACAGCGTGGAAATCGTTTCAAACGTACTGGAGAGTTGCCTATTGTAGTAGGTATAACAAAAAGAAGAATACCTCACAACGTCCACACGAAAGAACTAAACACTTAATTTTTATCAAAAATCAAAAACAATACAACTGAGCATCCCCATGTTGCTACATCTTCTCCCTTTTTATATAAAAAAACACAGTTTACTCATCACGATAACGAGTCGATAATACTCGAATACCAGGTGAATTTCGTCGCACTAATTTTGGAGACGCCATCAAATTCGGAGCTACACCAGACCAGACATCGATGATCAGCCTTTGTAGGATACTGGCTGATAGGTCGAAAGGTGCCTTTACTTTTCTTTAGTCATAGTATGATGTGGACGCACCTACGGAAGATACAGATCCAGAAGAAGATAATACGAAGAATAGAGGAAATTTATGTACAAACAAGATGCAAAGTATTTGACAGGTATTATTTACCGCATACATAGGTACAGAACTTGGAGGAGTCATTAAAAAAACAACAAGAAGGGGGAGGCTAATCGGGAATATGAAGATATGGACATTAGCGTACGCACACGATATTGTAGTGATAACAAGGGAAAAACAGTAATGAAGGAAATGATGCGCCAGTTGGGGAAGTATTTAACCACGAAAGAGTTGAAATTAAACACGGATAAGTCGAAGATGATGGTATTTCACAAGAAAGGAGGTAAAAGGAAAACGACGTTTGGGAATGGGAAGGAGTATGGTAGGAAAAACTTTGGGGTTAGATTTGAATAAAAAAAATGCTATGGGAAGTTAATTAAAATTGGTTTATTGTATGGAGCAGAAATATGGGGATGGAAAGAGCAAATTGAACCCGAGTCAATTCAAGAAAAGTCCTGGAATTGGGTTATGGCGCTATACAAGAAAACGCTAGGATACATAGTGTTGGAAGAAATGGCAAAAGGGGGAAAAAATAAGAGTAGATGTAGGAAAAAGAGCATTAAAATATGAAGAGGGTTATAGAACAAAGAAAGCACTGCAAAATACTTCAACAAAGTTGGAAGGAAGTAAAAGATGGTAAAATAATGTCCGGACAAGCAAGATATACAAAAACAAGAAAGGAGGGAAGTAATAAAGAACTCAAAATATAACAGCAAGTATGTACATTAATATCATGAAAGAGGAACCACCTGAATATATCAGGAGCAAAAAAAGAAGGAAAATAAACAATTGATAGATAGCTAGATTAAGATGCGGAAACGATGAAAGAGAGAATAGGTATTGGTTGGAAGAGAAAGATAGATGTGAAGAATATGTGGAGAGGATTTTGAAAACGTGAATAATTTATTAATGGGATGCACAGAACTAAGAGAGGAGGGAAAAAAAGAGAAGAGGTGCTAAATGGAGAGTGGAGTGGATGATGGAGATCTGCAAAAGGGAAAAAATACATAAATAAAATAAAATTGCGGATTTGAAATGTAAATTTAAAGAAAAGTGTATTTTTTTCTTTTTGAGCATTTTCTTTCTTGCTGCCACATTTATGTCGTTCCTACAACGCATTCATTGATTTCCAATGTCCTTGTTACTATTTTGTACCGGATGGCCAAATAAGCGAGGTAAGCGGCTGTATCTCAGGACCTGCTCATCTGACAACAATGGAATTTTTTTTATTATTATAAATGTGGCCATAAAAAAACTCTGGAAATTATTTTCGAGTTCCTACCGTATAATATAAAAATCCCACGAAATCTCGCCCTTCATTTTGGGATTGCCTGTATAGGTAGTAAAAAAAATTTCAATCGAAGAGTTATGCTTGTAGGCTTAATTTAATCATTCGTGACATCCATATTAGCCCAGTCAATAAAGGCCGAAAAGTGTCATTTGTCGCAACAAATTAGGGGAAAGCTGAATTTTTTATATGTGATACACCGTTATGAGACATGTATTTTTTCAAAAGTCCCCGCCTCTCCCCCTTGTGCTTCTCCCCCCAACCCCCCTAACAGCTTACAAATGCATAGTTTCACTAGATTGCTTACAAGTTCTTTAATATTCATCGTAGAGAATTAATTTTTTTTTATTTTATTCCTTAATACCCATAAAAAGTATCTTATTCTTATAAACTTTTCGTTAAAGTTGATATTAAGGGACCTATAAAACAACAAACACAAAAAAAATGGTTTCTTGAAGCACGTGAATTTACTTTATTACCTATATTTTTGTTGTTAATTAAAATACACAAAAATGGTTCAAATAAAACTTTTAGTATGTATCTTTAGCTTCAAGTTGATGTGGTTCATTGCTTGTTTAAGTTTATCGCTTGCGCTTGGGACGTCGTCAGAGATAGCGCTTGCACTCCGCTTCAGTCGTCCGACGTATACGCTTAGCCCAGTAAAATGGGAAAATTTGGATGAAATTAATGGTTACAGCTTTGAAAATTTGGCAACAGGCTTGTTTTGTGATCCCTTTGAAGTATTCAAAAGTCCCCATCCGTACCCCCCCTCCGAGAGAAATGGGGGGCGAAAAAGTGTCAAAAAAACAGATTATCGTAAATAACTGAAAAAGTATCAATTTTATCAAAAACAAAAACGTTAAGAAAGTTGTAGCTGACAAAATTCCGCACATTTTCCATGTTTTATTTTGTCTCTACGACCAATAGGAGCCGAGATAGATTTTTTTTAAATGTCGACTGTTTTGCGGCGAAACGTTAACACGTGCCCGCATCGCGCGTATTTCGCTTATATCTCGAGAATGGCCATGCTTATCGCAAAAATCTTCAAATAAAAGTTGTAGAGAATTTAATTACGAATAATTTTCTTTTTTAAACATTTCCGTACGATTAATATTGACAGAGATATAATCATTTAAACCTTTTTCTAAGACACAATCGCTGCTCGTTTTGTATAATAAAATCAATAATAAGTCGAAAACTATTGATTCTACGTACTTAGTGCATATAATGAAAGTTGTAGAGAATTAAATGTTGAATCTATATGTATACACGAAATATCATTTTGCTAATCTTTATAAGGCGATGGAGGAAGAAATAATGAAAAATTCTCATTTTCAAGCGTTTCGTGTATACATATAGATTCAACATTTAATTCTTTACAACTTTCATTATATGCACTAAGTACGTAGAATCAATAGTTTTCGACTTATTATTGATTTTATTATGCAAAACGAGCAGCGATTGTGTCTTAGAAAAAGGTTTAAATGATTATATCTCTGTCAATATTAACCGTACGGAAATGTTTAAAAAAGAAAATTATTCGTATTTAAATTCTCTACAACTTTTACTTGAAGATTTTTGCGATAAGCATGGCCATTCTCGAGATATAAGCGAAATACGCGCGATGCGCGCACGTGTTAACGTTTCGCCGCAAAACAGTCGACATTTAAAAAAATCTATCTCGGCTCCTATTGGTCGTAGAGACAAAAATAAAACATGGAAAATGTGCGGAATTTTGTCAGCTACAATTTTCTTAACGTTTTTGTTTTTGATAAAATTGATACTTTTTCAGTTATTTACGATAATCTGTTTTTTTGACACTTTTTCGCCCCCCATTTCTCTCGGAGGGGGGGTACGGATGGGGACTTTTGAATACTTCAAAGTGATCACAAAACAAGCCTGTTCCCAAATTTTCAAAGCTGTAACCATTAATTTCATCCAAATTTTCCCATTTTACTGGGCTAAGCGTATACGTCGGACCACTGAAGCGGAGTGCAAGCGCTATCTCTGACGACGTCCCAAGCGCAAGCGATAAACTTAAACAAGCAATGAACCACATCAACTTGAAGCTAAAGATACATACTAAAAGTTTTATTTGAACCATTTTTGTGTATTTTAATTAACAACAAAAATATAGGTAATAAAGTAAATTCACGTCCTTCGAGAAACCGTCTTTTTGGTGTTTGTTGTTTTATAGGTCCCTTAATATCAACTTTAACGAAAAGTTTATAAGAATAAGATACTTTTTATGTGTATTAAGGAATAAAATAAAAAAAAAATTAATTCTCTACGATGAATATTAAAGAACTTGTAAGCAATCTAGTGAAACTATGCATTTGTAAGCTGTTAGGGGTGATGGGGGGAGAAGCACAAGGGGGAGAGGCGGGGACTTTTGAGAAAATACATGTCTCATAATGGTGTATCACATATAAAAAATTCAGCTTTCCCCTAATTTGTTGCGACAAAAAACCTTCATTGACTGGGCTATATACAAAGCTATTTAAATACCGTTTTTAGTAAGCGGAAGTAGATATTGTAAATGAGCATGGGTAAATATTTATAAATATTTTAATGCACCATTTGTTTAGAAACGTAATGGAGGCGTTCTCGCCTTTTAAAAAAAGATTCTTTTAAAAATGATATTTTTAAATTAAATCAAATTTATTTTTTAAACGCCTCGTATTATATTTAATTAGACAATATTTTTGCTTTCAAACCTATTTGACGTGTGAAAGTTTCTATGTGTACCGACAATTTTGTAGGTTGGTACCGTACCCAAAAACCTAGAAGCATTGAATAAATAAGAGAAAGAAATTCAACCTTATGGAAAAAAGTGTAAGTGCTCAATGCGGGTTGCATACTCATTTTTTTCTAATTTTTACAAGTAATCCTTGCGTGAGTGTTTAAAACTAGACTTGGTAAAATGTGTAGTTTTCTTTCTACTCGATCTTAAACTCAACAACGTTGTCGATTTTACTTGATAATATTAGAGCACATTTTATTTATAGAATAATACTGCTAATGAAACAAAAATAAGGTATCTATTTCACTGTGTCACCAGTACATGCTTATTCATGTGTTCACGTGTGTAAGATTTAATGATCTCATAACAGAAATTCAATCGTGGAATAATTTTAATCTCTTCATACGTTAATGATTGTTAAAAAACTAAATTACATATTAATTTCGGAGATGGCTAAAAATAAAACACCAAAGTTGAAGAGAAAGTTCATGTCTTTGGAAGACAAAATAAGAATTTTTGGTCGAATTACGAAAAAAATATTTTGAATTTAGGTAAGCAATCAAAAGTTGCAATCTTTGTGTACTTACGTCTGGGAAGTGAGAACGCAGAATACTTATCAAACATAAGATATCGTTTATGGATTAGCGTATTAGGGCGCCAGGACAGCGTCATTTTAGGTAGTGAATTAGTGATAAAAGTGCGTCTGCAAATCACTGTTTTAAAGTGATTTGAGCGCTTATAATTCTTTTACGAATCGAAAGGACAAATGAAAAACGTCGCTTTAAAACAGTGATTTTTTATGCACAATTTGAACATGTTATCCCCAGGTTCAGCGAACTTGCGACCATTTTTATGCTCTTATATTATGATATTTTACATCATCTGCAACGTAGTGGATATGATTTGCAGACGCGCTTTTATCGCTACCTAAAATGACGCTGGGCTGCCGCCCTAGGGATATAATTCTTGAAAAGGTAAAAGGCCTCTATTTTGTTTATCGGGTATGGGTAACGTGACCCTATGACCCGTTTTGAACGGGGCCGTCCCTTTTTTCGGTACTCCGTCCCGATGTACCCGAAAAAAACCCCGGGACGCAGAATTGTCTCGTTTTGACAAACAGCGCGAAAATTAGCGGACAGGGTGCTAATATTTTTGCCTGAATCTACTAAATAATTTTAAAAAATACCGGAAATCTATATTATACCCCATAATATAATTTTCTATGTAATAAATAATACCGGGTGATTCTCTAATACTGATGACAGTTTGAATTTCGCGCGTAGTGTTTTTTACGGTGTTGGATTGGCGAGTTGAACTGCTCCTGTCGAGAGCAGTTTATGAAAGGGCACCCCGAGTTTAATATTCCTTATCGAGTGTTTGCTAACCATAAGAAACGAATTGTTAATCGATTTCAAAATTGTTTAATTAGCAAAGGATTATGATTCCCAGTTTTCCAGATGTAACTCTGTTAAGTATATTTTTCTGTTCAACGTTTTGGAAACCGCCTCCATACCACAGAATAAAACACTAGTGAGACAGAAGCGACAGTCTCCGTCGGCACCTTTGAAGTTATGTTGCCATCACAAGGCGGTCTCCTTGACGCAACCACGCCCATTGTAGTGTAACCTTCTTTGTCTGTTTTGTCATTAGTAAGGCTAGTAAAAAGAGGACTCATTTGTAGTTTTTCTCATTTATTTTCTAAATTTGAAATAGTATCAAAAAATGTCATAAACGAAAAATATTTGCCATACATTTTCGCATATGATAAGCGGTACACCGTAAAACTAATTCCGATAGAATTCTCGCAATAAGAGTTCAACGCACCGGGCACCGCTAGGTACATGCCCTGAAATGTATAATGTATCAATACGCTCGCTATATTCTACACCACAGAAGGCGGAGCTGTTAGTTCGCGCGATAAGAAAATGTGCAACACGTATTTAGCAGAGTGTCGCTTCTGTTTCACTAGTGTTTTATTCTGTGTCCATACATTGGACGAACGACGAACTACAAGCAGCAATTACTGCGGAAACTTGAACGAATTACACCTGAAACTCTGGAAAAAGAGTTCCACAATTGGATTTGGAACAAAGTGGAATTGTGTCGTGAACATAACGGTGGACATTTTGACCAATTTATATACAGGTATCAGATGGGTTTCTGGCTAGAAAATTTTTTTCTTTGCGAATTTTTATATCAAAGGGCACAACTTTTGCCATGATTTTCAAACCGGAAATGATTTCATCCCTTAGCGCTATAATTTAAATAGGGATAATAATAATAATAATAATACGTCATTTGAAAGTTCTTTCTTTTCTGAATTAAGTGCACTAGTTCTTTTTAGTTCTTTTCATTTTTAACAAAAAAATTGAAGTTGTAAACATGGAAAATGAGGAAAGAGTTTGAGGCATTTAAAATCGAAAAAAGCGGGGAGAGGTCAATATTGTTTTTCTTTAGAGAAGCCAGGTACTTTTACTGCCATTTGACAACATTATTCCACTCTTTACGTCCAGATTTTAATTAAATCGTTCCCGTACATTTTGCAAATGCAAACCGATGTCCTGGTCCGGGAGCCGGCAACCTTTTTTGCAATCAATTATACTTTTTATACTTCGTGAGCGGCTTTATTTTAACGAGACGCCAAACTTTTTCCTTTGCGAAAATTTTCGCAAATGGGTCCTACGGGGTGCGCAGGGGTAAAACGCGTTGATGTGGTAATTACAAAAAATTGATTAATAACAGTTAATTTTTTAGCTAACTGTTAAGTTTTTTTGTAAGTACATAATTCAAAATGACATTTGTCCTACAACAAAAATGAGTCCATCAAGAGTGTCCCCATCTGAAGACATGTAGATATTACTACATTAACAAAAATAATGAATATCAAGCTGATTTTTTTTCTGTAGCTTTTAGTAAATATTTGCATAATTAAATGCCCACTTTGTCCCACAAATTAATTGGGCCGTTTTCCCATGATATTCATCCATTTCTTGTCATTTCCAAATCAACGTGTTTTACCCCTGTGCATCCCGTAGGACCCATTTGCGAACATTTTCGCAGAGGAAAAAGTTTACCCTCTCGTTAAAATAAAGCCGCTCAGGAAGATAAAAAGTATATTAATTGATTGCAAAAAAGGTTGCCGGCTCCCGGACTATCCCGTTTTGAGTCAAAAAATAAATGGTCAACTCAAGTTACGCATGGGATAGATTCTAAAATATCGGTATGTTTTCGGGTTTAGGATAGCAATATTAAAATTTATTTTAGGTGTAGAAGCTTGAAAATTAAGTCTGTTCGACTTTTAAAATTTTACATGATCTGAGTTTAAACCGGTGTTGTACATACATTCATACATATAATATACAATACTTTTACTGACATAATCTGAGATCTGGAAAACTCAAGTATTTTGAATGGTAACGAATCTAAGACCCGCCGTACACGAGCCGCATTTTGCAGTCGGACCGACCACACAATTGCGGTCGCGTTCCGGCGAACTGCAGTCCGCCATAAGAAATACTGCACCAGCCGTACACGGGCGTTCACTGCAGTCGAAACGCGCATCTGTAGTTTCTTATGGGGCGACCGCAATTTGTGGTCGGTCCGACCGTTGATTGAAATATTAATAAAGATAGACAACCTTACGGCAATATACGACCCCATTGTCGTACAAGGCATCAGGGGTCGTTGCGGTCGCGCGTACTCAAGTAGTGTGTAACCTGACTTTTATGATAGAATTCTGTAATTATGCTAGTAAATTCGTGTACATTCTTAACAATGTTGCCAGTAAAAGAATATTTGAACCCGGGACTTTTAAATGAATAAAAATAAATATACTAGTAGCGCGTTATGCGACTTAAATATTTATGTTAGGATTTTTCTTTATATAAGTATAACTTTATTTTCTTTTACAGGAGAAATTATATATGATATCCTCACCCGACGCGACAGTTTTAATTCAATTTCAAATTTCAACCTACATAATTTGTAGATATAGATTGTTACCACGACCAAATTACATTTTTTAATTTACTATAAAAGTACTTTGAACTAGTTTCGTGTAAATAATTTTTTTTAAAGGCCGTATCATTGATTGAAATATACCGAATATTTGCATCAACGGCAGAATCTAATTGAGTCATAATATTACTTGACCTTAGTATGCAAATTCCGAACAATTATGATGACTTTAGAGTTTTCGTGTCTTTATTTCACCGTTTCTGTCACTTGAATAATTGTTTTCTCCACGACTATTATATAAAAATGCACAAATTCTTTTTACATATTTAGCTAAACAAAGACATAAATTCTTCACACCAGTGAAGAATGAAAAAGAATTCACTCTCGTTAGGCAATCACATTCTATGATTATCAGAAATCACGGTAATTTTCGTAAATAAATGTGGTAAATAGCTCAGTAGTAGAGATACTTGACGCGGGACATCGACGTTCGATTCCCAATGGAAGAATTTTTTTATGCATAGTCGTGGAGAAAGTATAGTCTTTTACGAGGTCTTTTACTTGTGTACTAATGGCTAATATTCACTAGGATGATTCCAAAACTCACTCGCTGCGCTCGTTTGTTTAGGGCGGCAGCCCAGCGTCATTTTAGGTATAATAGCCCAGTAAAATAAAGAAATTTGGATGAAAAAATGGTTACAGCTTTGAAAATTTGGAAACAGGCTTGTTTTGTGTTCGCTTTGAAGTGTTCAAAACTCCCCACCCGTACCCCCCCCCCCCCTTCGAGAGAAATTGTGGGCCAAAAAGTGTAAAAAAAAACAGGTTATCGTAAATAACTGAAAAAGTATCAATTTTATCAAAAACAAAAACGTTAAGAAAATTGTAGCAGACAAAATTCCGCACATTTTCATGTTTTATTTTTGTCTCTGCGACCAATAGGAGCTGAGATAGATTTTTTTAAAATGTCGACTGTTTTGCGGCGAAACAGTAACACGTGTGCCGCGTGTGCGCATCGCGCGTATTTCGCTTGTATCTCGAGAATGGCCATTTGTATCGCAAAATGCTTCAAATAAAAGTTGTAGAGAATTTAATTACGAACAATTTTCGTTTTTAAACATTTCTATACGATTAATATTGACAGAGATATAATCATTTAAACCTTTTTCTAAGACACAATCGCTGCTCGTTTTGCATAATAAAATCAATAATAAGTCGAAAACTATTGATTCTACGTACTTAGTGTATATAATGAAAGTTGTAGAGAATTAAATTTTGAATCTATATGTATGCACGAAATATCATTTTGGTAATCCTTATAAGGCGATGGAGGAAGAAATAATGAAAAATTCTCATTTTCAAGCGTTGCTTTGCAAATAACTATGTTTTGACTACTTGTAGACAGTAGTGTCTTATAAGTAGTTTTTTAAAGATAATTAATGTACCTGTAAAATAAGCGTCAGCAGAAATTCGTACGACAAATAGTTCGGTAGTTACAGCTGTTTGAAGATATACTCAAAAATTGACATTTTATTAAGAATCCCGATTTCAGCTAAAAAATGGCCGTTAACTTTTTGTTAAAAATTGGTTTTATCCTATTTACAGTAGGTGCTTTATATACACTGTGTCCGTAAAGTATGGAACAAATTCATTTTTAGCTAAACAGACCATTTGAAGAAATAATCCTGAAACACGTCGATTTTTGATTTTAATTTACCGTATTTTAAAATAATCAGCTCAGCTAGAGTAATCCGAAAATTGAAACAAAATGGGGATGTTCCATTTAAAAAAAATGGCGGTGGCGTCATTACTCGAAAGAAATTCACCCTGTATTGTATTAGATTATTATTTTAAAATACGGTAAATTAAAATCAAAAATGGACGTGTTTCAGGATTATTTCTTAAAATGGTCTGTTTAGCTAAAAATGAATTTGTTCCATACTTTACGGACACAGTGTATATACAAAGGTAATACAATACAATAAATCGTTCGCAATCGCAACTTGATTGTAAAAATACATCTTTGAAAACTACCTATTATATATTTTCACAGAATTTAAGTAAAATGTATATTTGTATTCAGTTTTTCTTAAATATCTTCGTTTCCATTTATTTTAGGACAAACTTTTATATAAACTAATTGAAAGCTTACAACATTTCCTATAAAAAACACTTGGTCGCGTATGTTTTTCTGTAAACAGCGACGAGAAACTGACGATTGAAGATGCAGGTAATGTTTAATTTTTACAGAAATTGTAGCTACTTTTGAGACGAAGAAAAGGTAGTATAAAAATGTGATCCTATGATAAATTTACTCAGAAATGTTCAGAGAATAACTTCCGATACTTGGAAAAGTCAAAACAATTTTTTATTCTACCATTTCTTCGTCTTATGTGCGAATCATACTACGTTGAAGATGATGTAAAATATAAGAGCATAAAAATGGTCGCAAGTTCTGAACCTGGGGATAACATGTTCAAATTTGTGGATAAAAAATCACTGTTTTAAAGTGATTTGAGCGCGTCTGTAAATCTGTAATTCAGGTTAATGATTTATGTTCTTGCGTATGTCACGAAAAAAAATTGCAGACAATTCGGATGGGTCTGGCGTTTTTTCAAGATTTGGTATAAAATTTATTTTTATTTTTAATAACTTTTGCCTTTTTTCTTTTTCCCAGGGGGACCCCTTGGCGGCGCGCTTGTCGGACAGGTGCACCGGTGAAAAGTGCATGATAGGCGAAGAAATAATAAAGCACTGAACCTACCAAATTTTTTTAGTAAGACGGATTGAGATTCATTCGCTTCCTAAATTCAATAGGAAACTTTGTACCTACTTTTGATCAAGTTTTTTTTTTCCGAAATTGCATTTGTGCAGTAGAAAAGCCATCCTGAAAAATGCATTTTCATAGAAAAAATTTATACCTTTGTTGTAAACTTCTACAATCGAGTCAATTCGGGTTAAAGGGGGTTTTCGAGGTAGCTGATTCCGAATATGACCTCCAAATTGGCTCACCGCCCTTCTGGAGCTCAGCATAACTGAGCAACGTACCATCTGCGAAGCTTTTTCTCAAATTCACTCTCAAATGATTCTAGACATTTCATCCGTAGGTTTTTGGGTTGCTGATTCCAAATCTAGGATTCAAAAGGCGCAGCGACACTGGTGATGCTAACAAAAATATAACCGCTATTCCAATTTCGACATACTTTTTATCGGTGTGTGTGAAAAGCATGTCCGATACCGATACCGTACCGATAACACAACACCGATAATATCGGTGAGTGTGCAGCCGCCCTAACACCCAATACAAGTAATATTATAATAAATTTATACAGGGTGTCCACAGCTGAGTGGGACATAGGGAGAATACACAAAAAACCGTTTTTTGGTGAATATTATCTCTGTAGTACTACCTCATCCAAATTCAATCGCCGCATTACACAACTGGGCTAACAATGAACAATTCTACATAAAAACTAGTTGAAATCCCTGGATTACAAAACGAACTTCGAATACCGCAGTAACGAAAGTATAAAAAATCTGGCCTTATCAAAAAGACAAAATTTGATAATTTCAAAATTTCGACTTTAAAGTCGAATATTTCGAAAAGTATTTGAGATATCGAAAAATTGGGACCGGATCTTGAATCAGCATAAAATTTCACATAAGATCCATACCTTAACTCGGTTGTAGACAATACGCATCTCTTGCAACGCACGGACGCACGGACGGAATATTGATTCCAGTAACGAACGAAGTTCGTTGAAAAATTCGTTTTGTAAAGCCAGAAAATGAGGTTTTGTTGTTGGTTTTTCAGGATGATTGTTTACGATTTTATTCTGCCTTTTACAATTTCACTAACATGATAGTAGGTAAATAACAGAAGAATTAATTCAATTAAATAAACAATTGGAAATTAAGTAACATTATTAAGACCACCTGATCAATTTTGTTATCTTAATTCTCAAAAACCGATTTATTCTCCCTATGTTCCACTCAGCCGTGGACACCCTGTATACTAGATAGGTACGACAGCGACGTAGCGGTGTCTAACTTGAAAAAGCCAAAATTTGCGGTTTTCCATTTTGTACAATCAGAAACACTTTACTTCCGTCTCTCATTGACATAATTTCACTTATGTTTTGTTTATTACGTAGGTACTATACTACTTATGAAAGAATGTGCTGTCTAAGTTGATTCGATGTGTAAAAGAGCAAATCCTTGTCAGCAAAATGTGACTGGAAAAACTTTAACAATGACATTCTAACTGATTTTGAGGTTTTTAATATCAAAATAAATGAGGATGATGCAAAACAATGTAAATCGATAGTCGACACTAACTACTTTAAGGAATGAAAGGTTTTTCATTAATCATTTTCTATATGTTTTTTAGCAATGGCCATTTCAAATGTGAAATTCTTGGCGTTATTTATATTTCTTACTGAGCGATTAAAGCACTTGTAAATTATTTTAAAATAAATTATGAAATTGTAAAAGCGAATCGTTCAATAAATAATTTTGGGGGGAATAACTAATGAAAATCAAACGATGTTTATCGTATAGAAATTTGATAATAAAAATTAATTGCTTTTTATAATTCTTTAAGTTCTAGAGTAGAGTAATTTTTATATATTAATTAGTGGTTAAATGTTGCAACATTGCATGACTAACAATAGCTATCACTTGTATTTTCGAAGCGCCAATTCTAATTTGCGGCGAAAATTGAACTATTATTCATAACATTTTGGCGATGGCGCTACTTTACAGTCAAAAGAAAAAAACAAAAACGCAACTACACATACATGGATGAATTGCTCTCTTAATGCATAGGTTGCCCATCTTTATTAATATTTCAATCAACGGTCCGACTGCAAAATGCGGCTCGTGTACGGCCGCTCTAATTCAATTAATTCTTGTTTATTATAAATTAATCTGAGGTGGTTCACAATTTTATTATTTCTATGTGAAATGATTTCTAAGTTTTGGATTCCTGAGGCTATAGTGTAATGGGTCTTTCTTGATTTATTCACAACTTTACCTTGAACAAGTATCAAAGGGGCCAATTCTCATAGAATTCTACTTTCAACCAACTTCAAATCTGTACCTAATTATGGCATGTATTATATACATACAATATATATGTATATAACTACCCCTCCCTCTCAGACACAAGCACACCGGATTCTGCACAAATGAGCCATTGTTTTTCTTTCCACCCTTAAGGGAGATGGAAGCGGAGAGGGTGACGGGCAATTTGTAAATCACGCAAAAATGTTGCAGGAAAAAAGTAATAAAAGATCGTTTTTCTCCCCCTTCCACCCCCAAAAAAGGGGTTGCAGTTGGGGGTGAAGTTTGCAATTTGAGAATTGTTTTTTATAGATAATCCAAAAGTGCAATAAAAATAAAAATAAAAACTTTAAGTTTTCAAACTTCACCCCCGCTCCACCCCACAGGGAGGTGAGGGTGCTGTCTACGTATCATGGACTCAATAGATTTCAAAATAAAGGAAACGTGTTTTTTCCTTTTTATAATTGGATGTGTCGTTCTCAAGATATTCAAGGGCGTATATTTTGACTTTAATGGCGTCCCGACGGCGAACGGGTGATCCGATCAAAAAATTTAGCAAAGATTTGGAATCAGTAAAGAATTTCCTATAAGATGACACCACTTCCAACTTTCTAAACCTGTAACATCGACCAACGCACAGACACACAGACATCCGGACGAATTTAGTAACCAACTTTTTGAAATTGGTTGAAAACAGTGTTTCTAGAATATAGATTCATCTCTAATCCTTTTCCTTAAAATTGATTAAAGATAAAGATTGTTTAAATCTTTTATCAACTTTGTTATTTAAATTTAGGTCTCAATAAATCTAATTGCCGCGTAACTTACGTCTTAAATATAATTTTGCAGGAATTTCACATGTTTGTGAATGTTTTGTATTTCGATTAAAAATTGATATACTTTACACCTAACCATCTACATCTACTATTTTCATTCTACATTTTTTTATAAAGTTTTTAAACGATATTCGTCTGTTTTCAAATATTCCACTCGCGGTAATTCGAGAATTTCATTAGTCAGATAAGTTATATTAACATATTTCTATTATCATTTTCATAAAATTGAAATTTTACAATTTACAAGTCCGGAGAATTTTACTAAAACCCGGAATCTCCGAGTGAAAATAACCATGTTGACAAAAACCAAAAGTGTTCGACATACAAAGAACGATAACTAATTCATAATTATGCAAATTGCCATGGTAGGAAAAATTTTAAGTAAGATAATCTCCTTCCAATCTTAACAATGAACTGTATCGGTATCGTTGAATGAAAAATTTCAACGACTGTATACTATACGTAGTATACAGTTCATTGAATCTTAATGACCATTTAAATACACCTCCTACAAATTTGGCAACATGGTCTGTAGTCATTTAAAGAAATCTGCTTGATTGTGGGTTAATAATACCTTCCGGCCCACCCAATAGATGGCCAAGATCGTCCCGGGCTACTTACAACGATTACACTTGTTAACATTAGCGTTGATCTTCTTTCTCTTATTTATTCAATGCTAGAAGTATATTTTAACATAGATACTTACGTAATAATTACAAAAAAGGAAAATATGAAGACGTTGATTAATTTTGACGCTTTGCAAATTTGCATTTTTTTTTGTTTTCCTGACCGTGTTACTTTTCAAGGAAGTGAAACGATTATATAAAGTAGATAGGTATCATATATTATCTGATAAATAATTGGACAATAATAAGGTGTAAGAAAGGTATTATTATGATTTTAGTGGTAATGTTGTAGTTTATAGGTAAATTGTATACCTACCTTTCATCATATAAGCCAATTGACTTAAGGTTATAAATTAATGACATTTTTGGTCACCTTATCCATCTTTAGTGTATTATGAGGCAAACGAACATTATATGCATACATAAAGACCTACACCGTGCTTCTTTTGGACACAATACATAGATCGAAATTCAAAAATATACGAGGTGTGTAAATTAAGTAATGGGACTGGCAACACTTAGGACGCGGGACTTGGAGGAGGGGCAGGTGAATATGTGATACGCCTTTAGTACGAGTTAAACTCCCTAAAGTCATTAGGTTGTCCGTGGCGATTTTTTTCGTGAAACAGATTTTTCTAATGTGTTCTAAAAATATCAATTTCGAGCAACGGTGTGCTATCAGGTGTTGCTTCAGACTTGGGTGCAACGAAAATTTTTGCAAAACTTCGGCAGTGTTTTGTCAAGGGCCCAGGTTTTTCGGCGGTTTAAGGCATTTTCAGAAGGAAGAGAGTTGATTCAAGGTGAACCACGAAGCGGAAGGCCTTCATCTTCAAGAACCGATGAAAATGTCGACACAATCCGGGATCTTATAGAGAATATACAGAAATTAAACGTAAAACCAAAAAAATCCTACGTAAAGATTATAGGGACTACATCGAGTCTATTCAACTCAACCTAAATGAAGACCCATGCGGACTGTGGAAATTCATAAACACAAAAAAGAAAACGACCAGAATTCCAGGTAAAATGACATATAACGGGAATACGATTTCTACCCCACAAGAGATTGTGAACAACTTCGCATATCATTTTAAAAGTGTATTTTTGGAAAGTGATAGTCAATATGATCATAGCGACGCATCAGTCAATTCAAATATACTACATCTATTCAAAATAAGTATTAGTGACATCAGGAACGCATGCAAAAAAATGAAGTCAAATCTTACTATGGGCCATGATAATATTCCTGCAATGTTGGTTAAAGACTGTATTTCAAACTTTGAATATCCATTACTGATCTTATACAATTTAATAATTAAACAAAGTACATTCCCAGACTTGTGGAAAATGTCTAAAATCTGTCCAGTGATGAAGTCTGGCGATTCGTCAGACGTAGCCAACTATCGACCCATTGCAATTATACCAAACTTTGCAAAAATATTTGAATCAATATTAGCAACTCATTATACAAAGTCATGTTTCATCAAAAATAACTTATACTCAGCATGGTTTTATGAAAGGCAGGTCTACAGTCACAAATCTATGCAACTTCACACAATTCATATCCAATAATATGGAAAATAAATTTCAAGTAGATGTATGCTATACAGACTTTACAAAAGCATTCGACCAAGTACAACATACCATTCTAATACGGAAATTGCATTGGTTTGGTTTTTGCCCTGGATTGATCCGACTAATTGAATCAGTACTAACGAATCGTACCCAGTATGTGGAATATATGGGTTACAAGTCCCAGTCATACGTGAGCACTAGTGGAGTAACCCAAGGATCTAACCTCGGACCTACTATGTTTCTACTATTTATAAACGATGTTATCGATTGTTTAGATGTCGACTGTTACCTTTATGCAGATGATCTTAAAATGGCAAAAATAATTCAAACCACTGAGGACTGCCTCTTATTACAAAAAAACGTTGACCGCTTATGGAACTGGTGCAAAATTAATAAGTTAAGTTTAAATACCGCTAAGTGTCAGGTTATGTCGTTGTCGCGGCGCAAAGACCCGGTCGTTTATAACTATGTAATAGGGGATGCACCTTTAATCAAGTGTAACCAAGTAAAAGATCTAGGTATAATTTTTGATACTAAACTAACTTTTGTGTACCATGTTCAATATATAATTACTACCGCTATGAGAACATTAGGTTTAATTTGTAGGAACACTAGACAATTTACAAATGTCGATGTTCTTAGGAAACTGTACTATGTCTTAGTTAGATGTAGGTTAGAGTATGGTTCTGATGTTTGGAACCCGTATTATAATACGCATATTGATGCCATAGAGAGGGTACAACGGAAGTTCCTGAAATACATGTACTTTATTAAGCATAAATATTACCCTCCAAGAAATTATTTACATACAAATTTGCTGCATGAATTCAATGTTGACTCCCTACGATTACGACGAGAGTTATCTTTAGTTTCGCACCTATACAAAATAGTTCATGGTTTAGTAGATAATATTGAATTTCTGAATCAAGTAAATATCAATATACCCCGTCAAACATCTCGAAATGCTCTCTGTTTTGGTGTTGCTACCCCTAGTACTAACCAGCATTGGAATTCTCCACTGCTTGTAATGTGCAGGATATGTAATATAATCAACATTGACATTTTTAACGACAATAGAGAACTTGCACGTGTTTTTGTTTATTGCATTAAAAAAAAGTACAAAAAATTACAAAAATTTTGATATATGACATTCCCATATGAGCTTCCAAAAAACTGGTGAAAATTTTGATTGAATTTAACGATTTGAATTTACGCCGAAACGCTGCTAGAACGCGCGCTTTTGGGCGTGACGTCACACGACTCAATTTGTCAAGCGCGTAAAGAAAATGCATTGGAACGATATTGTTTTTAGCCATTGTAGTTACTAGCCTTGTCGCTCTGTTAGAAAAATGCCTTACAAATACTGTGTGATACTTTTGTGTACAAATAAAACAGTTAAACGCCAGATAAAATATGTTTACTCCATAGAAAAGTTACGAAATTTATGGTGTAAAATTATGCGTAGAGAGACATGTAAAATGCTCAACATTTTATTCGATTAGATAACATTTTGGCAAATTATCGGATTGTGCTTTTACATAACCTGATTCCATTGTAAATAATTAACGAACGCCGCTAATAATATCCCTTAAAACCATTTAAAAATAAATGTTTTGGGTAAATTTGCGGAAGTTTGAAGAAAAAATAGCATATTTTATTTGGCGGAGAAATTACTTTTCATTGCCTGTAGCCACAGGCGCGCGATGAAAAGTAGTACTTCTCGACGTTATAATGGTTTCGACAGTTTTCGCCGTCTTACGAATGACGTATACTGTGGCTTCGCGCCAGCTGATTTGTGACATTTAAGATCGTGTGACGTGGACCAACCGTTGGAGTGTATTCGCGCACGTGATATGCTGTTCCCCTTCTTAAATTTTCAACCCTTAATATCTCAATAAATATAAAGTTTTAAATTGAAATAATTAACAACAGCTCTCTATAAACTTGTTACTTACATTATATATCAGATTTATTAATATTCAAGACATGTGCAAGTTCTCTATTACATAGATTACATAAAGTGCGCTAAAACCACAGAAATCGTCTTTATTCTGTGCTAAAACCATACTGAACGCTAAATTGCAGTAATACGATTACTTCATATTAATAATATAATGTTTGTTATTTATTCTAAGTAGTATTATACTTTTATATCGTATTGTGTATTATACCATAATGTACCTATATGTATCCTAATGTGGACAATATTGTCTGTTGGATAATAAATTGAATATTATTATTATTATTATTATTATTATTATTATCTTCTTCGTTCAGATCGTCGGTTGACAGTCAAAATGATCGGGGAAGAGTTGAATTTGACTCACACCACTGTTCATCGGATTTTGTCCAATGAATTCCCAGCTACTTTTGAGACGAAGAAAAGGTAGTATAAAAAATTGTTTTGACTTTCCGAAGTATCAGAAGTTATTCTTTGATCATTTCTGACTAAATTCATCATAGGATCACATTTTGTGATAAAATAAATGGAAACGAAGATATTTAAGAAAAACTGAATACAAATATACATTTTAGTTAAATTCTGTGAAAATATACAGGGTGAGTTTTTTCCGATGTTTAGCATGGGGATCTTGGAAACTAGCAGAGATAGAGAGACGATTAAATGGGGAAAGAATGGCAGTTTTACCACCTCAATTCAATGAGCTTTGCGTTTTTTGAAAAAAATGCATGGCTAACTAGATATCTCAAAAAAATCATTTTTTGGTTTTTTTGTGTAGTGCCTATAGCTCTGTTATTATTGATTTTAGAAAAAATGTGTAAAGGAAAAGGTTGTAGATAATCATGGGCTTAATAATGCCGTTTAATCAAATTTTTTATTTATGCTCTAATTTTTGAGTTATGACACAAACTTGTGTTTTTTCTAATGGAAACCATAGTTGGCCATGACTTTATAAAAAGGGCCCTTTTTCGACGCTTCTAGCGGTATATCACTTGACATACTTATTTTCATCACTATAGAAATTATGGCCATTTTTTTGTTTTTAATGTCACATTGTTTGAGTAGTAGACTCTAGAAACAATTGATGCATGCGCATCGCATTTAATAATAAAATTCAAGTTAGTTATAATAAAAAAAAATTAATCTCTAAACTATAGGTAAACATATTTATTTGCATATACAGCTCTACCCTGTCTACTTATAAGTTGCGTATATGCTAAAAAGGAGCAACAATTATTATTACTATTATAGACATATTTTAATGGAATTGTATGTAGAAAATGACAAACGATAAATAAATAAATAATAAACGCATGTATCAATTGTTTCCATAGTCTACTACTTAAACAATGCGACATTAAAAACAAAAATTTGACCATAATTTCTATAGTGATGAAAATAAGTATGTATGTCAAGTGATATATTGTTAGAATCGTCGAAAAAGGGCCTTTTTTATAAAGTCATGGCCAACTATGGTTTCCATTAGAAAAAACACAAGTTTGTGTCATAACTCAAAAATTAGAGCATAAATATAAAATTTGATTAATCTGTATTATTGAGCCCATAATTATCTACAACTTTTTCCTTTACTCATTTTTTCTAAAATCAATAATAACAGAGCTATAGGCACTAAAAAAAAACGAAAAAATGATTTTTTTGGGATATCTAGTTAGCCATGCATTTTTTTCAAAAAACGAAAAGCTCATTGAATTGAGCTGGTAAAACTGCAATTCGTTCTCCATTTAATCGTCTCTCTATCTCTGCTAGTTTCCAAGATCCCCATGCTAAACATCGGAAAAAACTCACCCTGTATAGTTTTCAAAGATGTATTTTTACAATAAAGTGCAACTTTCGAACGATTTATTGTATTGTATTACCTTTGTATATACAGTGTGACTCATTTAGATTGGAAACACACATGTAAAATCTGAAGTTATTTACCGATTTTAACCAATTTTTTTTACACTGTCAAATAATGAAACATCTACTTTGGGACAACATTTTAAATGTTTATTCCAATTTTCAGGGCATACTACGATAACTTTTTCGTACTCGGAATGGAGAATTGTTATTAGCAATTTGTTTATAAAGTTTAATTTAAGAATCATTAACATAATTTCCATGGCCATCTATTTGATACAGGGTGTTGTTTTGTAACTGGTAGCTTAGAAAGTGTTCGAACTTTAAGTTGTCATAACTTTGTTATTAATAAATATATTTTTGTAAAATTTTGGTCACACCTACTTGGAAGCATTCTGAATCCAGTGGCGTAGATATTTTTTTTATAAACAAATTGCTAATAACAATTCTCCATTCCGAGTACGAAAAAGTTATCGTAGTATGCCCTGAAAATTGGAATAAACATTTAAAATGTTGTCCCAAAGTAGATGTTTCATTATTTGACATTTAAAAAAAAATTTATTAAAATCGGTAAATAACTTCAGATTTTACAAGTGTGTTTCCAATCTAAATGAGTATAAAGTACTGAAAATAGGATAAAACCAATTTTTAACAAAAATTTAACAGCCATTTTTTAGCGAAAATCGGGATTCTTAATAAAATGTCCATTTTTGAGTATACCTTTAAACAGCTGTAACTAGTGAACTATTTATCGTACGAACTTCTGCCGACACTCATTTTACAGCTACATTAATTATCTTTAAAAAACTAGAAGACACTTTACTGTCTACAAGTAGTAAAAACATAGTTATTTGCAAAGAAACGCTTGAAAATGAGAATTTTTCATTATTTCTTCCTCTATCGCCTTATAAAGATTACCAAAATGATATTTCGTGTATTCATATAGATTCAAAATTTAATTCTCTACAACTTTCATTATATGCACTAAGTACGTAGAATCAATAGTTTTCGAGTTATTATTGGCTTTATTATGCAAAACGAGCAACGATTGTGTCTTAGAAAAAGGTTTAAATTATTATATCTCTGTTAATATTAATCGTATGGAAATGTTTAAAAACGAAAATTATTCGTAATTAAATTCTCTAGAACTTTTATTTGAGGCATTTTGCGATATGAATGGCTATTCTCGAGATATAAGTGAAATACACGCGATGCGCGCACGTGTTACCGTTTCGCCGCAAAACAGTCGACATTTAAAAAAAATTTATCTCGGCTCCTATTGGTCGTAGAGCCAAAAATAAAACATGAAAATTTTGTCAGCTACAATTTTCTTAATGTTTTCGTTTGTGATAAAATTGATACTGTTTCAGTTATTTACCAAAATCTGTTTTTTTGACACTTTTCGCCCCCCATTTCTCTCGGAGGGGGAGTACGGGTGGAGACTTTTGAACACTTCAAAGGGAGCACAAAACAAGCCTGTTCGTGTTCCCAAATTTTCAAAGCTGTAATCATTATTTCATCCAAATCGTTAAATTTCATCTTATTTTAGTGGGCTAATATGAATTTCTGTATGTAGAATATCCGTAAGTTTCTATACCATACCAGTACGTAATGGGTGACATACGGTTTATATAACTTTATTAAAGAATACTGACATACTTGATATGTATTTACTTCAATTTTATATATCTTGTATGTATGTTTTATATGTGTGTTTGCTGGGTTGGAGATGGGAAAAATCTGCGCAAAAATGGTTCCAAAAAACCTTTCGCAAGACCACAAGGACATCAGGAAGGAAAGATGTCTTGACATTTTGGAACCGCCTGAAAATGACCCCCATTTTGTCTGGTGACGAGTCTTGGCTGTTTCAGTACGACCCGGAAACAAAGCGCCAGAGCATGGGGTGGTACACTTCAACCTCTCCAAGGCCCAAAATGGCAACAATGCGCAAGTCGAATATTTTTTCGATAGCCAAGGAATCGTCCACAAAGAGTTTGTGCCTCAAGGCCAAACGGTCAATCAACAGTTTTACCGAGAGGTTCTTGAAAAATTTCGAAACAACTGCATGTTGCATCACGATAATTCACCTTGTCACACAGAAACACCAATTAACGAGTTTTTGGTCAGCAAAAACATTTCTGTGGCTCCTCAGCCTCCTTATTCGCCTGAATTAAGTCCTTGTGACTTTTTCCTCTTCCCGAGATTGAAAAATCGCCTCAAGGGACACTCGAAAACATTCAAACGGCTGTAACTGCCCGACTGAAGATTCTAGAAGACAATCGTCGCTCTTTCTAAACAATTCACTCTGGCAATCGCCCACGACACCGACGAAAATAATTTAGGGTGAAATAACGTAATTTTGAAAATTAGGTTTAGAATGGGTAAACCTTGCTTGTAAAATTTGCCTTTAACTCCGTTGTTCATATTAATAGTGACTATATTGTAGCTGGTCAAAAGTTCGGCTTTAGAAGATAAGGCCTACATCGAGGATTTCGTTGGAAACTAGAAACTACCCATCATCAAGGCTATAATTCAAACACAGGTTACACAGAACAAAGAAAGCGCTCTTGGATAACCGCAAAGCATATTTTCATTGGTTTTCATCATAAATAGTATGTTGCAGTACAAGTGAAGAAACTAAGAATTTCGCTCACGCATAATATGCATAAAGTGAGCGAAATAGTTTCTTCACGCGTGCTGTATAGCGTTTTGTTCAATCCTGCTACTAGAATTTCAAAAATCTGCTTTTTAAATTTCGCAATTTTGACAATTTTATCTGTCAACACGTTATTCCAGTGGGCGAAATTTTTTTTCAACCACAAGTGAGTGTAATAATATTTTCGCCCACCCGTTGCTATGAGTGAGGAAAACAAACGCTTTCGCGTTCCGTATCCAAGTAAGAAACTACAAGTTTCCATGGTAGGATTGAACAAAATCAATTTGTGAACTTACGCAGTGCGTCTTGTTGAGTAACCCATTTTGATAGAATCGGTTTATCTAGTAAATCCTCATAGCCAAATTTGCACAGTACAAGAAATGGTAGTTCCGCAAAATGACCTTCACAGTTTTCGATGACAAGAAAGCGTTCGTTACATTTGATCCTAAACTGAATTAAATGAAACCACGCTGTGCCAAATCTAAGGACGCCCTTAAATCCTATACAAAAACTTATCCAATCACCAGGCTTTCACGTAAAGGGACAACGGTGAGAACTTTGAACGATTATGGCGCTTACCTTCCGCTCAGTTAAGTACGGTAGCAAAAGTGGAGTGAAGGAGTAGGTCCGGTGATTTATACTCCATTATTATTATTAAAGAACTTGAAGATGTCAGTGGAAGTTTAAAGAGAGGGAAAAGAGTAGCTTTGTATGGAAGAGGTTACTAAACATTAGTATCTATTCCCCAAAGCGGGTGGAGAGCATTTGTTCGAAACGTTTTTTTAGAAGGGATATTGGGCGGAAGGACGAGTTGGTTTTAATGGGAGTATAAGTGTTGACCGAGGAAAGTTGGGCGGCTGCGTGGTATTAGTCCCCTGTCAGAATTAGTAGGCGGTTAGGAGGTTGGTCAGAGAGATGTTTGGTAATTCTGGAAGACCTTACGGATGGCTGTTCTGATCGAATGAATAATTTTTTTTGTACCTACATATAATAATTATAGTCAATGATGGATGTGTCTTGAAACAATAAAAAGATGGTTTTCAATATTTCTGATTCTCCCGAGGAGTCGCCAAATTGAATACGTCTGATCTTTATATCTAAAATTAGCAAGATGTTTGTGATGGTAAAATATAAGTGATTATAATAATTCGGGGGATAAGGGAAGGGGGGAGTGGAAGGGGTGGAAAGTTCACTTCACTGGGAATGTGAACTGTGGATTCGTGGTGTTGAAGGTGAACTGGTGAAGTCGAAAAGTGGAAGGGATGCGTGCAAGACGTTGGCGTCTATTAACAGAGCGATATACGATTCTTCTAGTTGCATCGAGATTTTTGGAAATAAGTAATAATTTGGAGAGGAGGGAACAAATTTTAACGATTAGAATTTTAACAAAGAATCACTTTCTATAGTTCATCGATTTGACGGAGTCTCTTGATGACGGATGTGGCAATTGTTATGAGATATGTATAGAGGATGGGCTGGCGTCTAAAAACAGGCTACATGTGTTTCTCTACTGTATAGGGTGCTGCAGACTATCAAGAACAGATTGAACCACAGAATAAAACACAAGTGGTACAGAAGCGACATTCTGCTAAATACGTGTTGCAAATTTTCTTATCGCGTTGACTAACAACTCCGCCTTCTTTGTTGTAGAACATAGTGCGCGCATTGATACATTATACATTTCAGCGTACGTACCTAGCGGTGCCCGGTGCGTTGAAATCTTATTGCGAGAATTCTATCGTAATTACTTTTACGGTGAACCGCGTATCACATGCGAAAATGTATGGCAAATATTTTTCGTTTATGATATTTTTTTATACGATTTCAAATTTAGATAGTAATGAGAAAAACTACAAACCACTTCTCTTTTTACTAGCCTTGCTAATGCAACAGGCAAGGAAGTTTGACTAAAATGGGCGTAGTTGCGATGAGGAGACCGCCTTGTACGGGCAACACAACTTCAAAGGTGCCGACGGAGAGTGTCGCTTCTGTATCACTTGTGTTTTATTCTGTGGTTTGAACTATGTATTAGGGGTGTCAAACGGTTCCGGATCCAAAACAAGATCCGGATCTACAACTGCGATATATCCGGATCCGGATTCCTCCGGATCTCATACACCATTCGGATGCTCAAGAACCGGATCCGTAGATCCGGATTTGTTTAACTGGATCCGAAATTCGATCACACGTGAATTCGGTTGTTGTATGAAATGAATTTCGTGATACTTTGTGATACATATAAAATTTATCCATCGGAATCTCAAAATGGAGGTATCTGGATCAGTAAATCACATTTACTGTAATCTAGTAATCTCCTCCACGAATTTACTCAAATACGGATACTGTTACAGACTTTAGATCCGAATTCTATATAAATTGAGAGTAATGCAGATCCGAATTTAACTCACAAACCCGTACATCCGTGGTTCCGGATTTAACCCCCAATTCCGTAGATCCGGATTTAACCTTCGGATTTTCGATCCGGATCCACAAAAATCCGGTATTCGGATCTATTGGATCTGGATATTTTTGGACCCGATATCCGGATCCATAAAATTTGCGGATCTTTACAGCCCTACTGTATATCATCTTCGTGCAGTAAGCTACGACACGTCGCATCGGCGTCGTTTCGCGCCATCTTGATGCGAGTGTGATCTTGTGTTTTTGTGAATCATCATTTGAAAACTTTTGAACGGTATGAAGGTTGTTGTTTTTTATACCAAGACCATGTTTCTGTCTCATTCAAGTTTATTTTGTTGTGTTATACGTTCATATTTATATTGTTTTCATCCATTATTAAATAAGCGGTAAATAACCTCAATCGTTCTAGCACTTTTTGTCTATTATGAGCTACTTTTAGTGGTGCAAATATGGGCTCTAAGTAGCGGACTACACAGCAGCGCAAGCAGATGCTCCAGAGATGTGCATCACAATAATCAGTACTGCACTTTTGTTGCCTGCTGCCGCAGGTTCATGTGCTGTTTCTCTAACATCTTCACCAGTTCTTTCATTCTTCATCTACTGGGGCTTCAAGTTCATCTGCTGTACCTTCCACTTTATCTGATAGTCTTTTAACTTCGTGTGTTGGTCCTTCAACTTCATCTTCTGGTCTTGAACCTTCAATTGCTGGTCCTTCAACTTAGGTCCTTCAGCTTCATGTGCTGGGCCTTCAGCTTCATTTGCTCGTCGTTCAACTTCATTTGCTGGTCCTACAATTTTAGTTGGGTCTCCCATAATAACGGCTGCTACAAAAAAACCCGCGTCTCACCTCATGAAATATCTCCAATCTCTATCACTACAAAAAAGGTGGTCGTTAGTCAAAAATTATAATTTTTCAAGTTGTAATTAGTCTGAATTCTACTAAATATTGTGTAGTTTCACATTTTATCATTTTTATCACAAATTCATTTTATGCACATTTTTTACAAATAAGTGAACACTTCACATGTACATATTGCTGCTAATTTAACCAGATGACTTCCACATGATTTTAAATAAGTGTACTACGCTCTCTGTTAAAATAACACAATGTAAACATAACTTTTCAAAATATACCTATGCCAAAATATAAATGGTAGCTTATATTCGGATAACCGCTGGAGGAAAGGGGAGGGGGGGGGGGGGGTACGAAGTAAGATTAGGGACTTCTTCGGGCATAAAAAACAATAATAAACCCCAATTTTGACATATCCTGAATGTTAAGCGCAATATCCAAGAAAAAGCTCTGGAGCGAAGCGTGCAAAGGAAATATAAAATAAAATAAATGAATACCATTAGATCTTTTTGTAAATATTTATTTACCTCATTTATTTTTATTAGATTGTTACGCAGATTCATTATAATAAATTGTTAAGAAATTTTTGCGATTTTTACTAGGATATAATGATTAAAAGGAACAACTGGTTATTTCAAATTTGAATATGATTGCCTTATTATTCAATTTAACTTGTATTAAATATACATAAACGTTTATAAATAATATATTATTGGATATTATTTATATAATCATTTCAAAATGTAGTTTTGTCATTTTTCTTTATTTAATGATGTTATCATTATTATATGGGCAATTATATTTTGTCATAGTCGCGGCGATATGTACTATGTTTACATGGTCGCATTAGAAATTATGTGCTGTTTTAACATTTTTAATGATCTACTTACCTGCTGCCTCTAAAAGTTGAATTTTAATTAAACAAATTCAAAAGGTGCGAATTCTTATAGAATTCTTATTTCAACCAACTTCAAAACTTGTAGATCAAAAAATCTACCAGAGATTTAGAATCGGCAAAGAATTTCCTATAAGGTGACATCACTTCCAGCTTTCTAAACCCTGTAACATCGTGCAACGCACAGACAGACGCACAGACATCCAGATGAATTTATTAACCAATTTTTGGAATTTGGTTGAAAATTGGATACCGAATTTACAAAGCAAACGAATGGAACAGAATAGTATATTGCCAAAGGTAATTATCAACTGGCACTAAAAAAACTTACGTATGCGCTTCATCCTCTTTACGATTCTGTAAAAGAACAAATTAAAGGTTTTTAATGTTTATGTGTCCATAAATACCATTATCGAAGAATTCGTCGATTTTAAATGTTATTGACTTATTTATATAGGTAAAAAGATACTTAAGATACGTATCATTGTTAGGTAAACTAACTATATAATGTCATCAAGCTACTAAATCTAAAAGAATTTAATTAAACCCGCTTAAATTGATTAATTTTTACATTTATCTCTGTTTGTTAAAATTCATTCACTAAACGAATAAACTTTTTATTACGTTCGTCATTAGAGTGAATCCAAGCTCGCTAATTGAAATCGGCGGTGAAGTACTGTTTGCAATTATGAAATAGGTACCTAATTGCAATTGCACAATGCACAGCCTTGCGAAATATCTACTCTTTTTGTAAACCTTTGAAACTCAACAAATACAACCCTTTAACCTACTTAACTTATGGAATTACCCTTCAATTTGTACAGTTTAATTAAAACGAGCCACCTTCAATAACTTGTGTTCTAGTAAAACTTAAAAGAAACCTTGAAGCACATAAACTTGGTTTTGGGATCACCGTCATCAACCCCCATGTTAAAAATTTTAAATGTTCTGTCCAAACATCCAAGTTTTTTTCATAATTCAATGGTAGAGAAAATGGTAGTTTTTTAGAATCTAAGCCGTTTCAACTTTTCCCTTATAAATGAGAATTACCAGACAACTAAGAAAAGCTATAACGTAATAACCGAAAGTCACTACAGCGTTTAAAAATTCAATCAATAAATAATAGCAAAACGTCAAAAGTTGGCGGATTTGTCCATAGGTGGCGCTATATAAAAAGGATCGATATTTACATTTGTATTCTCCTTTTTTCAAAGCAATTTTGAATTGTTCAACTTGTTTTGACTTTTATGTCTCTTTTATAGGTTATCCACTCCCTTTTGATTATTCTACAATTTCTTTTATCAATTTATCGAATATTGTACAGCAGCGTCATTTAAATGCCACGGTCTTACTTATGTAGAGCGGTATTAAGCTAACATTGATCTGTGTCTTACGTTGAGAAGAGGATCCACTTCGCTAAAATCTTTTCCATTTATTACTGTAACACATTAGACACGTGTCTTTATGTATTGAGTAGTACTTCACTGTTACAGAGAATGCTCCTACTGCCGCCAGAGTGAGTAAGATAAAACCGCGCCCCGGTGTGAAACGTTGACTTTTTCCACTTTGTCATGGTCCAAGTCAGGAAATCGTTTCTTTACTCTTTTATTAAATTAACTACTGGCTGGGTATCTCACTTGCAATGCCCAAGTGCGTTTACATGAGACAATCTACATGTTATTTATCGTTCTTTCAATTCAGTCGCAGATAACAGTGATTGAAGTATATAATTAATAGATATCCGCTCTCTTTTGATTATTCTACAATTTATTCACTTATCCATTATATGTTGAGTAATGCTTTACTATTTGTTTCATCTTTCATATTTATTTTTTAATTACAAATTCATGCCTATAACGCCAGCTATTGAACAGTAGTGCCTAACAAAAGATTTTTTTACCCAAAATTGGGATGGGCCCGAATTCTAAACTATTATCAAAATATTGAAAAACTACAATGAATCAATAATAAACTCCGTGAGGGCGTTGATTCTTTGTATAACTTGATTTTTCAGAAAATTGAAGTAATCCTCATCACTCTTTCAAAAAAAAAAACATTCGGTTTTATGAAATGTTGGATGTGAATTTAGCGCAATAGATGACGATTAGTATTACCAGGGCCGTCGAGAGGGCGTCGGGTCCAGGCCCCGTACTTCACAATAAAAAAACGAAAGTCAAGTTTCTTCTGACTTACATAGTGAAAGTAATATTGTCATAATAGTTTATTTCGCAGTAGAATGATTCACAATCCCCTTGTGTCGGCATAATTAAGTACAACGGTTATATACCTAAAAGGGATGAAGAAATGTTCAATGTGCAAAGCCATAAACTCTTTTGAAATGTATGACCAGTAATATATTTTATTCTTTAATATCTTAAACGTGTTTAGGGGTGTATCCTTATTAGCTACTTTTGCGATTTCAGCTTTCCTGATTTCAATAGTTGTAATATTTAGGCATTAACATTTTTGTTGAAATTTTACTTAGATAATCCTGAGTGGCAGTCGAAAATCGAAATTCTGCCACGTCCGCCCCTTTGATGGAGGGTTGATGACTAAGGTTATTAGCCATATGCACTTACAAACACCAACGTCCAGTGGTAGTTTACACTACCACGTCGAAAATTGAATTCGAGACTATAGAGTTGTAGATTTGTGGTATACCAGTCCATTTATTAGGTACACTGCGGGCACATCCATTCTTTAAATATTTTGTCATCCACAGTGTTGTTAAAGAATCATCAATGGTATGACTCAGCCCACTAGGCCTAAAACTACTAATCTTTAACGTAAGAGCGTACTTTCAAATTAAATTTACTAATAACTTTACTGAACAGGTGCCGATGTAGGTTTCGTTTATAGGTACTATTTATTTATAACTACTATCTACTGCAGCCTCAATATGGAGCGTTGTTTTCTGATTTCTAATGGTTGTACTACAAATATATCATCAAGTTCAAGCTTCATTACAGTTCTAAAAAGCAGTAATCGTCATTAGATCCATCCGACTTCTATACCAAACTGGAAGACTATTTGCTAATTATAGTCCATTATTCTCCAGAATATCTTGCCTGGAATGAGAAAGCGTCCCATCTCAATACCTTCGTTGTTCGGTAACCCTTTTATTATCATCTGCATGGCTGCTGAAGAGCCTGTTTTGCAGATGGAAGTCTACAGTTAGACTATAAATTGAAAAGTACTATGGTTGTGACAAATCGGATTCTAAGACTCCCGGCGGTAGTTTTGTAGTAAAAAATAGGCAAGTCACAGTAACAACGTAGCTGATCGCGCGACACCATTGCAAAGAATTTTTTTCTTTTTTTCCAAAGAGTACTCAGCAAACACGCATATAAAATATACATACAACATATGTAGAATTGAAGTAAATACCCCTACATATGCTTTTTTATATATCAAGTATGTAAGTATTCTTTAATAAACTTATTAGTCCAGTCAAATTAGATTTTTGGTGAAAAAGTGATGCTAACTTTACGGGACTTTTTCAGGGTTGTTTGGGAAGTTAAGGAGAGCTTAAATCCAAGTTTGCGTATACCCAGAGCCCGTGGCATTTTTTTAAAGGGGGGGAAAAGGTAAAAATTTTGATTTCGCTATAACTCGGCAGCAATTGATCGTACAGAAAAAATAAAGAAAGGATTTTGTAGGTTTGTTGAAGCTCTACAAGTTTTCTTTGGACGACTTTTCCCGAAAATTAATATTTAACGATTTATCGTAAAAAAACAGTAAAAAAAAGTAAACTTGTTTGGTCAACAAATAGAATTTGTTCATGTATGAGAAAGTTGTAGAACAAAATCACCGTGTCAGATTTTTCGATCGGTTGAAAAATAAGGTCGAAGAGAGCGTCTGAAGGTGTGCTATCTATTCGCGCCCCTCCGGCACCGGTGCGGCTGCTCGACGCTGCGGCACGCGCTCTCATCTCGGCGCGTTTGTCGCTTATATCTCTGTGCCAATGAATCGGAATTAAAAGTAAAAATCGTAAAAAAACAGTAAAAAAAGTAAACTTTTTTGGTTAACAAATAGAATTTCTTCATGTATGAGAAAATTGTAGAGCTTGAAAAAACGAACAAAATCGAAAAAAAAGTTTATTTTTCATTTCGATTCATTGGCATAGAGATATATTAGCGACAAACGAGCCGAGACCCGAGTGCGTGCCGCAGCGTCGAGCCGCCGCACCGGTGCCGGAGGGGCGCGAATAGACAGCACACCTTCAGACGCTCCCTTCGACGTTATTTTTCAACCGATGGAAAAATCTGACACGGTCATTACGTTCTACAACTTTCTCATACATGAACAAATTCTATTTGTTAACCAAAAAGTTTACTTTTTTTTACTGTTTTTTTACGATCGTTAAATATTAATTTTCGCGAAAAGTCGTCCAAAGGAAACTTGTAGAGCTTCAACAAACCTACAAAACCCTTTATGTATTTTTTCTGTACGATCAATTGCTGCTGAGTTATAGCGAAATCAAAATTTTTACCTTTCCCCCCCCCTTTAAAAAAATCCCACGGGGTCTGGGTATACGCAAACTTGAATTTAAGCTCTCCTTAACTTCCCAAACAACCCTGAAAAAGTCCCGTAAAGTTAGCATCACTTTTTCATAAACCCCCTTTTTTGTCTAATTTGACTGGACTATATATAAACCGTATGTCACACATTACGTATATTTTACATAATAGTATAGAAACTTACGGATATTCTGTATACAGAAATTTATATAATATATACATACAGATAATTACATATCAGTCATGAAATTCATGTGCTGTCATATTTACATAATATTTGTCATTTTCAACTTGAAAAAGGAGAAAGAGTTTTCTCTGAAACGTAACGTAGTTAAATAATAAATAAAAATATACACGAATTACCTACCAGAAATAATGAATATTGATTATAATATACTTCGTGGAAGTTTAAATAAAAATAAATTAGATTTATGTACGTTATATGTAAAATCTTATATGTAAGAAATATTACATATTTTTTATGTATGCCTTCTGTAAATATAATTAGAAATTATCATTACATATATTGTATGGTCGACAATAAAGTCCGTTTCCATTTACGCCGCATAAGTAATCGCACGCGCGTGTTTTCTATAACGCCAAAAATTGTAGTTCACATACCTTTAATATTAGATCCGTATCGACTAAAATGCGTCTAATTTATATAGAAAATAAATAATATAAAATAAATTAAATCCTGGTCATTTTTAACATAAAGGTAGGTATAATAATTGAATAAGACTTCGCTCAACGATATAATCAAACAAAATTTACACTAATAACGCGAAACAGCGCAAAGTTACTAAGTATGAAATAAAAAAAGGGATGTTTCAGATTAGCGCAGTGGTACAATGTCGGATGCAAGGAAAACATGTGGGATTTCGGAATTTGCAACGCCCACCCGCAAAGGTTCGATTCCAGTTAAGGGAAACTTTTCAAGCAAGTATAAAATAATTAATTGTCTGCTTTCAGTTCAGGTAAAAAAACGGGTTGGTGCAAGAATTAAGTTAAATATAATTAAAATTACAGTTGCGCGTAAAAATGTAGTTTTTCCATTTTTTAGAACTAATATCTTTTATGTAAATGTATATACATAAACCGTATATAAATTCATGTGCTACAGATTTAAAAGAATTTACATCTAATAGACATTTATATTATATGTCAAATTGGTGACATCCTGACATTCATTATCTCTTATTTATCCTCCAGTTTTATGTAATTCTAACAAGCTTTTACATAATTTGTATGTATTTTATATATAAATGTGTTTACTGGGTACTGTATCCGTTTTAGATTGATTGGCAAGAGGTCATAAGCCATAATAATCATTACCGTAGACATTTTTTTTGGAAAAGGGGCGTGATTGTCAGTTTTATAAGTTTAACGTACTTTGTTTGCTAGTAGTAATTGCAAGGGGGGTCAACTGCCCTACCCTGCCCCCCCCCCCCCCTAAATGACGCCCCTGATTGTGTATCTTACCGTTTCGTTGCTGACGTTGATATGCTGTGAATTTCAGCATCTGAATGCAACACAATACGTTTAGATTTCAATAGGTGAGCAGTAATCACAGTTGAGCAGATTTTCTGGGCTAAATCAACATGAGTTCAGACATTGGCTTTATAAACTTCTCCTTCAGCATTCGTTCATAAATATGTGCACTTTTCGAACGTTCAGCTCGAAGGACCAAAGTTATGTGTTGAGTTTAAAACCTTAAATTGAATGTTGACTAACTGTTATTAATATGTGTACTTTTTACAATGTGACTGAATGTGGGAAAAATTTAACAACAAAAACAAATATTAGACTACCTACCTAAAAGAGTGGGTATTATCAATTCACAGCCGAAAATGTTATTAGTTCTGGATTAAGATAGGAGGGGGGACATAATTCACGCGTACATAGGTCCCAAATTCGAGCCGTTTGTACTACCTCCCTTACTAGAGTCGTCCGACCCCGCAACGTAGCTCAAGCCATCCCACACGTGAGATGAGCAACCCTAATCGTAGCCATGTCTAGCCAGGATTACCCCAAACATGGATCGTCTCAGTTTGACAAGTGCCGTCTCGTCCTCAATGTAACATCCTCTACCAGATGGTGATTCCACTTCCATTGCTTTAGATGAAGATGAAGATGAAGAGGAAGATGAAGATGAAGATTAAGATTAAAATTAAGATGAAGATGAAGATTAAGACAAAGACGAAGACGAAGACGAATACGAAGACGAATATGAAGACGAAGACGAATATGAAGATGAAGATGAAGATGAACATACATACCTATATTCAGTAATTCTCAAGTTCTTTCTAGATACTAAGTCCCATATAGACACTCGATCTCGTTTTAGAAGATGGAGTTTTGATCTTCTTGCCACGATTTTTGAATTGATGTAGCATAACTATAAACAAGTGTAATTTACGAGTAACCTATTCAACGAAATTGAATCTCTCTCTATACATCTGGAAAGATTCTTGGGTTTAGAAATGACTAGCAGAAAAGGTAATGAATCATAATCAACACCTGTAATAATAGTCATCCCTATATTTTAGGTAAGATTTTTTCAAAAACCATCAACAACCACCGCATGGATAAAGAATTAATAAGCAATTTTATGTTCGCGGTAACCAGCATCAACAATTCCAACAAAGATGCTAAAGGAAAAATCCTCATCAGACTACAATGGGCTTTTTAAATAAAAATCTTTAATTAATTATGATAAGTAGAAGCAAATCAATACTTTGTAGTACTAATTAAAACAAGCACGCAACATGAGTTAATACAAAACCGGGTTTGTATACATACCTTATGCCGAAAAGTTGCTCCATCAAATAGCATTAATGAGTTTATTCAATAAAAAAAAAACCACTCCCCATTTTTGATATCCTAAATAACTTTACCACGAGTTATAAAAGTTGCCGATTATTGTATTTATAATTACCGAATTAGTTTAGTGTAATTAACTGTAATTTTCACAGAAAAAAAACATCCGCCTAACTAAAATGCGTGGTAATAAAAATAAAAACTTAATAATTACGTCTACTCTTTCTTTAAACTTTAATTAAGCGCAAATTAGGTCATTTATTAAGCTTGTATAGATAATTTGCGATGCTCGAAACTGATACGTTCGCTTTGTCGCCTTTTTGTCGAAGTATGTCTTTATTTCCAAATTTTCCAGGTGACATCTATGATTCTCGGGAATTACCTAGACGTTTAGGTTGATGCATTCGCTTATGGCGCTTAGGGGGGGGGGGGTTGCGTACTTGCAACCGGGCGGGAATTTTGGAGTAAAGAAGTAATTAAAAGGAAAAAATCGCGATATTCGATAACTGTTCATTTAATAGTTTATATAAAATTAGCAATAACAGCCATAATTAGTGTTCATCATCTGAATGGAAGTTGGACTCTTAAATTTTTTTTACCATTAACGGAGTTACAGCAAATAAACCGGCCGAATATTTGTCAACATTCATTTATATATATTTGTCCTGCGAAAGGTGATTAGTATGCTTGTTGTCTGCTCATTTAGCGTTGACAAAAACTTCAACGCTTGCCGCTGGTATTGTAAATGCCTGTCTGGGTTACCTCTAAGTTTCCCCGAATCATGTGGCGTATGGACCATGCCGATTCTTTTTCTCTTTCAAACTCTTTTTGAAAGAATTTTTTAAATGCTCGATAAAATCTTTCATACCGAATTAATAAAATTTCTTAAATTGTCCCATGATGTTCACTTCGTTTTAATTTATTTTTGGGAACGTTAAGCATTATATGAATTCTGTTTTTGGACACTAAATGGACGCATTGTTCGATTACGTATTATATTTTCGAGGGGAGACCACCCTTCGCACGCTAAATAATTGAAACGTTTAATAAAAATAAATTACGAGGAAAAATTTCACAATTTATTTGACATTTATTGCAATTTTTCTAGTACAAAGTGATAACAATAAATAATAGATCGTGTATAATTAATATTGATATCATCGGTATCGGATTACAATAATTAAAATGTAATGAATTCTTTAACAATAGGACATGGAACACGTTTCACGAATAATTTTTCGTATTTCCTTTCTAATATGATAATCGTGATTTTATTATTAATTGTCAGATAAATTATATTGACATTTACCTTCTAACCTTGAAATTTGCAAAATAAATCGTCCTTCTTTAAGTATGCAAACTTGAAAAATTCTCTACCGTAACCAAATTCGGTTAAAGTAGCACAAAAGAAAAATCTGCAATAATATATTCAACTAACCCAAAGCGTGACAATGTGTTCACAGAACAATTGAGATGAACTAATAAGTTTGTTTATTGTACATTGATTATTGTGAACTAACATCTGTAATTGTGAATAAATAATATGTAATTCTACTAATTTTTATTTTTAATGTAACGTAGCGCGTTGAGTTACATTTAAAATAAAAATGGGTGGAGTGGGTGTAGTTTAGGGTCGTACACAAAAAACCAAACACCCTGTATAAAAACTGTCCATCGCGATGGATTCTACGTGCTCTAAGAAAGATTTTGCGAAACTCATTTATCTTTAATACGTAATAATAAAGTTATGGAGCATTAAAGAAATCGACTAAATTCGAGAAACGCCCCATAGCGGCCAAACGATTGGAGAATCACGCCAGTGATTATCCCATTCAAATTGAGCTCCACACATCTAGGTCCATTTTCTCTGTCTCTTAAAATAAAGGGTGTTTCTATAAGAAAGAGCTTATTTTATTAAAAAGAAAATGTGGTTTACATTATCTTATATTTTTTTCTCACTTATCCCTCAATTTATGTTAGGGAAAAACTACCACATCTTCTTTGATGCGGAAGTGGCATCCCAACTAGACATATCCATCTTCACGGATAGATCTAAAACAATGGAAGGAACAAACACCGGAATTTATTTCAAAGTACTAGTAGGAATAACGCTTTAGTGCAAAAACAATTCCTATGCACAGCATAGAATAATTATCAGAATCTCCAGTGACAGCAAAGACGCTCTGCAGGCACTAGGTCGATACAAAATCATCCCTAGGATGGTTGCTCAGTGTCACCAAGTACCACGACAGCGGCTGCCGTATACCGCCGCAGTGGCCGCCGTATACGGCCGTGGCCGCCGCCGTACCACCGTATACCGCCGTAGAGGTCGCCGCGGCAGTAATATACGTTTGAGTTGAAAGTGAAGCTCACCAATCGCCGGTGTCACAAACGACATTTTGGTTCTTGGATAGTGGTGCAACGTCTCACCTGTGCAAAGATGTTGAGATTCTCACTGACATTCAGAAAGGTGCAGGGAAAATACACATGGCTGATACAAGCTCGACTAGTATTGAGGCACGAGGCAAGACTGAATTATCTTGCATTGTATCTGGTGAGATGAGAACTATTACACTAACAAATGTTTTGCAAGTACCGGAACTACGAACAAATCTGATGTCAGTTTCCAAAATAACCCAAAACGGTTATGACGTTCTGTTCAAGAAAAATGAAGCTCATGTAATGGACAGAGATGGAAATGTGCGTCTCGTAGCTCTGCATAAGGACGATTTGTATTACGTTAGTGAAACCGAGCAGAATTCGGAGTGCGCGTCTGTTGGAATAACGTCGCGATACCCAAAGCTACCTCTGGAGGTTTGGCACCGCAGAATCGGTCATCTCAATGTTGGTGACTTAACCGCCGCGTATAGGAAGCAAGTCGTGACAGGAATGGAACTGGAGAAGAGCAATCTCAAGTTAGAATGCGAAACCTGCATCAAGGGTAAAATGTGCGCTTCTCCATATCCCAGTACTCCGAGGAAAGATCTAGAAATCCTCGAGATAATTCACACTGATTTGTGCGGTCCCATGCGCGTTAACTCACTGGGCGGGGGAAGATATTTCGTTACATTCACAGACGAAGCAACTCGCTGGTGTGAAGTTCGTTTCTTGAAAACTAAAGACGAGCTGTGCGATACGTTCAAGTCTGTGAAGGCGATGTACGAAACCAAAACTGGTAAGAAAATAAAACATATCCAGAGCGACAACGGAGGTGAATACGTTAACCACAAATTAGACACCTTGGCGAAAGAATGTGGAATACAAAGGCGATTATCCGTCGCCCGAACTCCTCAGCAGAACGGCTTATCTGAGCGCAAGAACCGTACATTGCTCGATATGGCTCGTTGTCTAATGATTCAGGGTAACCTATCACCTGGTTTTTGGGCGGAAGCCGTGAATACCGCGAATTATTTGCGAAACAGGTGCCCGTCAAGTAGCCTGGATGGTAAAACTCCATATCAATTGTTGCACGGAACCAAACCAAAAGTGAGTCATCTCAGAGAAATCGGATGCAAGACCTACTACCTCGATACAAATCCCAACAAAGGGAAGTTCGATCCCAGATCAAAGGAAGGAGTGCTCCTGGGTTACTCGGAAGTTTCGAAGGCATACAGGGTGTGGATCACAGCTGAAAAGAAGGTGGAAATCTGCCGCAACGTCCGATTTTTGAATGATTTCGGAGAAACACGATGTTACGAAGATTTCGGTCCTGAAGAAGATATTGGTCCGATAACCGAGGTGGAGATCACTCCGAGTGACAACACACCGGAAGTCAACGACACGTCTACTCAAGAACTAGCACCAAAACGAGGGCGTGGTCGTCCAAGAATTGTCAGAACCGGACTTCCAGGTAGACCAAGAAAAGAATACGCCACCACACGTTCATCAGACGAGACTGCCTCTGGTACCTCGGAGGAAAACGACGAGCACGAAGACGAATTTCAATTTGCTGAAGCCTTTGTGTGTGAGGAATCTTTGAATAAAGCCATCAATGGGAGCCAATCTGAAGAATGGTTGGAAGCCATCGCTAAGGAGGTATCCTCAATAATCAAAAACAAAACGTGGGACGTTGTGAAAAGACCTAAAGGAGCAAAGGTGATCGGTAGTCGAATCGTTCTGCGGAACAAGCTGAATCCGGATGGATCCGTGGAAAGGCGGAAGGCACGTCTTGTGGCCCAAGGGTTCCTTCAGAAGCCTGGAGTTCATTTTAATGAGACATTTGCGCCAGTTGCCAGACTGAGCTCAATTAGAACAGTGGTCGCAGTATCGGCTATGCGAGGCATGAAACTAAGGCAATACGACGTCAGTTCTGCATATTTGAACGGAATCTTGGAAGAGGAGACGTACATGGAGGCCCCCAAATATCTTTTAGAAGGCTTAAGAAAACTCTCCGAAAGGGATCAAGATCAAGAAATCAATGTCGAAGCCAGAACATGGTTGAAAAGGTTCTAGTCAGGTGACATGGTATGCCTACTGAAGAAGTCGTTGTACGGACTTCGTCAGGCTGGTCGATGCTGGCATACGAAGCTAAACGATGTTCTTATGAAGATGGGAGCAGTTCCGACAAATGCCGACCCGTGCGTGTACACAATGGTACATGAGGGAGCCACCTCGTATATTGTGACGTATGTGGACGATATTTTGATTTCATCTCCGAAAGAAAATCATGCCGCCGCCATTGGGGAAAAATTAGGTCAACATTTTGAACTGCGTGATCTCGGTCTAGCGAAATACTGTTTAGGCATTGAGTTCGATACAGATTACGCTGTGTCAACGTGGATACGTAGGTGAACTCTTAAAGAAGTTTGGTATGACCAATTGCAAAGAAGTATCTACTCCTTTAGATCCTAGTATGAAGTTATGCGAACCAGAGGGAGACATCAGCGACGAGGAGAAAGCCTTACCTTATAGGGAACTGATAGGTGGACTCAACTATCTGTCGGTGGCTACAAGACCCGATATATCATTCGCTTGTAGTTACCTGGGACAGTTCAATCATCGCTACAATCGATCTCACTGGAACGCAGCCAAAAGGGTGTTGAGATACCTGAAGGGAACACCGGACGTCGGGCTCCGTTATACCTCGGACAAAAGTTCCCATCTGACCGGATTCATCGATGCGGACTGGGGTGGAGACCCAACCAATAGAAGATCCTATACCGGCGCCTGCTTCATGCTGAGCGGAAGTCCTATCGCATGGGATGCGAGAAAGCAAAGATCAGTAGCGCTGTCATCAAACGAGGCAGAGTATATGGGTTTCGCCGAAGCCGCCAAAGAAGCCATATACCTTCGCAAATTTTTGAATGAATTGGGATTAGAAAGAGAAGATCGTGTACAGTTGCACAACCACAATGACAACCAAGGGGCCATATGTCTAGCGAAGAATCCTGTGCATCATAACCGGAGTAAACATATAGACATTCGCTACCATTTCATCAGGTAGTGTATACAAGAAGCGCGGATTATCCTGAATTATACACCTACAGACGAGATGCCTGCGGACATGCTTACGAAGGCGCTGTTCCGACCCAAGCACCGAAGATGCATGGAAATCATGGGATTAGTCGATCGTCGTCCCGAGAGGGAGTGTTAGAAATGTACGTGTTGTCTACGTTACGGTCGTTACGACGATAGTAGTACCTAAGTCGAGTGAGTGTGTGTCACATTATTTTTATTGAGTTATCGTTTTCTTTTGTAATCTTCTTGTTAAAATTATATCGTTCATAATTTGGTTTACAATTCACTGCCTCTCAAAAAAATGTGCATAATTGATTATTTTCTGGTTAAGAAAGTAAAGTGGAAAATGGTAATAGAGAGATGTGATAACACAACAAAGAAAAGTGTAAAAAGAACGGAATGTTGTATCACAGAAATAAAACAGATAGTCAAAAAGAGGAAAAAGATAGCGGAAAGAGATATGCAAATACAAAAAGTATAGTTCGTAGACCTTGAAATGACGCTTGGTTGCGTAAGAAGCAGAGTTGTTTGTCGATGCGTCAACTTTAATGTCGACCTCGACGCGTCGAGTGAATGTCAACAATACGTCAACAATGTCGAGTATGTCAACAAAGTCAATACCAGTTGTTTTGAGGTTATGTTTGTTTTTTATTTTGTTGTGAAATATTTTAACATCGTGAATAAATGGCTCTCAACGTTTACAGTTTAGTAGCTTAGGTACTATTTTCATCCTGGTTAGTAGTTATGATAATAATAAGTTGTTATCTTATCATAAAAATGAGCTTAACAAGTTGTTATTTAAGCATCTTAACGGCGATGGTATAAATGCTTGGATGCCTATAATGAAAGATTTTGAATGTACTACACTACTATGTTTTATCGACATATTAGTTTACTTTGTTGTATTTTTGAATCAAATAAATGACGTTTATGTCTTGCAACATATATTAATATGTAATTTTTGAGATGATTAGATTATAATTGGTGTCGACAATGGCGTCGACAATATACGTCGACAATGATTTACTCGACGTGGCAATTGTCGACGCGTCGACAATTGAATTGTTGACGTGACATTGTCGACACCTTGCAACCCTGGTAAGAAGAGAGAGAAAACAGATAAGAGACCAATAAAAATAGTTAGAACAACACAAACATAGTAAGAACCAACAACGAAGAATAGAGAATTTGAATGAAAGATGAGACTAAAACAATGATGTGTGTTAAGTCCATTGTTATGCTCAATAGTATTAGACAAAGCTAAGAAAGGAATGAAAACACTTAAAATATGATACTGGATGATGAAACCGACATTTGAATGGGCAATGATTGCGGATCGTTGGGCTATATTAACTGAAACAGCAAGAAGATCTTCAAACGAATTTGAAAATATTGGACATAGAAATAACATGAAGATAAAACATCGAAAAGATCAAAACAATGGTAATTTCAGGAGAAAGTAAAACACGCAACGTAAAACTAAAAGGAAAAGCGATTGAACAGAAAATGACTTAAAATATCCAATATCAATAATACAAAACAATGAAAGAAAAACATAAATGAAAGCATAACAGTGCATAAATCAGAGATTAAACCAGTCAGGAAAGAATAGTAGAGGGACAGTTGAGGTGATTCAGTCATTGTGCCGTAAAGAAAGTGATGGAAGGAAAAGTGGAGAAAAATGTAAGCTCAACTCTGGCATTATTTATCACAAGGTAGGTATTTATTTCATTTTTAATATATATGTATAGTATTAAGAGCAATTCCTATTTATAAAATGTTGTTTCTGGGTTCTTCAATACCAAAAAGAACCAACACGATTATTATTACATAGACCAATAGATTAAAACATTGATTAATAAGAACATATGCTACGTGCGCGCAATGTTTATTTATTTAGAATCCTCCAACATCGTGAGTGGCTAGAACTTTTTGGAAAATGCTTTGATATGATTAGAACTACACAAAAAATATTTTATTTGGGTCACAACTCCGAGATTTCGGCCAGTGTCTCATAGTTTTACTCTATTTGTGCTACGTGCGGGTTTTATTTATTTATTTAGAATCCTACAAGATCGTGAGTGGCTAGAACTCTTTGGAAAATGCTTCCATATGATTAGAACTACACAAAAAATATTTTATTTGAGTCAGAACTCCGAGATTTCGGCCAGCGTCTCATAGTTTTACTCTACATGTGCTACGTCCGAGCATCGTTTATTTATTTAGAATCCTACAAGATCGTGAGTGTCTAGAACTCTTTAGAAAATGCTTCGATATGATTAGAACTGCACAAAAAATATTTTATTTGAGTCAGAATTTCGAGATTTCGGCCAGCGTCTCATAGTTTTACTCTATATGTGCTACGTGCGGGCATTATTTATTTATTTAGAATCCTACAAGATCGTTAGTGGCTAGAATTCTTTAGAAAATGCTTCGATATGATTATAACTACAGAAAAAAATATTTTATTTGAGTCAGAACTTCGAGATTTCGGCCAGCGTCTCACAGTTTTACTCTACATGTGCTACGTCCAGGCATCGTTTATATATTTAGAATCCTACAAGATCGTGAGTGTCTAGAACTCTTTAGAAAATGCTTCGATATGATTAGAACTGCACAAAAAATATTTTATTTGAGTCAGAACTTCGAGATTTCGGCCAGTGTCTCATAGTTTTACTCTATATGTGCTACATGCGGGCATTATTTATTTATTTAGAATCCTACAAGATCGTGAGTGGCTAGAACTCTTTAGAAAATGCTTCGATATGATTAGAACTACAGAAAAAAATATTTTATTTGAGTCAGAACTCCGAGATTTCGGCCAGCGTCTCATAGTTTTACTCTATATGTGCTACGTCCGTGGTCCGGGCATCGTTTATTTATTTAAAATCCTACAAGATCGTGAGTAGTTAGAACTCTTTGGAAAATGCTTCGATATGATTAGAACTACACAAAAAATATTTTATTTGGGTCAGAACTCCAAGATTTCGGCCAGCGTCTCATAGTTTTTCTCTATATGTTCTACGTGCGGGCATTATTTACTTATTTAGAATCCTACAAGATCGTGAGTGACTAGAACTCTTTGGAAAATGCTTCCATATGATTAGAACTACACAAAAAATATTTTATTTGAGTCAGAACTCCGAGATTTCGGCCAGCGTCTCATAGTTTTACTCTATATGTTCTACGTGCGGGATTTATTTATTTATTTAGAATCCTACAAGATCGTGAGTGGCTAGAACTCTTTGGAAAATGCTTCCATATGATTAGAACTACAGAAAAAATATTTTATTTGAGTCAGAACTCCGAGATTTCGGCCAGCGTCTCATAGTTTTACTCTACATGTGCTACGTCCGGGCATCGTTTATTTATTTAGAATCCTACAAGATCGTGAGTGTCTAGAACTCTTTAGAAAATGCTTCGATATGATTAGAACTGCACAAAAAATATTTTATTTGAGTCAGAACTTCGAGATTTCGGCCAGCGTCTCATAGTTTTACTCTACATGTGCTACGTCCGGGCATCGTTTATATATTTAGAATCCTACAAAATCGTGAGTGGCTAGAACTCTTTAGAAAATGCTTCGATATGATTAGAACTGCACAAAAAATATTTTATTTGAGTCAGAACTTCGAGATTTCGGCCAGCGTCTCATAGTTTTACTCTATAAGTGCTATGTGCGGGCATTATTTATTTATTTAAAATCGTACAACATCGTGACTGGCTAGAACTCTTTGGAAAATGCTTCAATATGATTAGAACTACACAAAAAATATTTTATTTGAGTCAGAACTCCGAGATTTCGACCAGCGTCTCATAGTTATTACTCTATGTGCTCTACGCCCAGGCGCAATTTATTTCTTTTAAATCATATATTGCTTTTATATGGTAGAACTCATCACAGAACTCTTCTAAATTGCTAAATCTTTTGAAATGGCCTTTTGCGATCGTCGAAATTTGTCCAGGACAAAGTGAGACGCTGGCGTGAACCTGGCGTCTCACTTTGTCCGAAGCGACTTTTTCGCTTTAATGTGCAAAAAACTATAGAACTATTAAAAAGGAAGCCAGAACTCTCAATTATTTGTGAGTTTCCGCGAAATGAGACGCCAGCTTCATACACCCCGCATCTTCTCATAAATCAAACTTTATATTCAAATGACGTATCATTGTCCCTATTTAAATTTTAGCTAAGAGATGAAAAGTTGTCCCCTTTGATATAAAAATTGAAGTGTTTTTGCATTTCTCAAAAAAAATTTCCCTAACCAGAAATCCGCCTGTTACCTTTTCGTTGGGCCATCCTGCATATTATTTACTGTTTGAGTTATTACACAAAAAAACTATTTTATTTAATACGTCATTGTAGTAAACACCGGAAAGGTTTGTGATGGTCATTTAATTGTTTATAAACGAAAGCATTGATTATATACTTCGTGTATATAATCAATGACGAAAGTACTATTTTCAAAATTTTCCTAGTAAAATGACGCATTCATACCAATTAATTTGTGACGCCACTGACTATTCCAAGAAGTTACGTAGCGGTGATGTCATATCGCGCATGCGAGTTTGCCACAACTTTTCTTATTCATAAAACAAGATGGAATCATGAACGCGCATATTTCAAAGTATTTTCAAGTTGTAAAAATAATGGAGACATCAAGTTTAAATCAAATTTTTGCTAAAAAAGTGTTTAAATATAACAGTGTTTTACCTAATCGTAGAAGAATTCATAAGAAAGTGATATTTCCACGCAAATTTCGACGAGGTCAAATTTCAATTGTTTTATCTTGTAATCAATTACATCTACATCCACATTGTGATTTACATAGAAGTGGTAGAACATTAATTACATTAAATTCTTGTGATTGTGTATAAAAAAAATTAGCAACAAAATGTATAAATTACAATCGAATGGTGCCTTTCATATGTCTAACCGAATCGGATTAGGATACGACAATATGCAACTCAAACCGGATTATCACGATAACCGTCATTTCAGTTTAATTAATAATTTGGATATGAAAGAATTTAATACCTGTAAAACGTTCGATTACGTTAAAAAGCCACACGTACAACCACCGATGTCGTATTCGACAAAACCATCTTGCGTGAACAGCTTGTCAAACTATCGAGTACACAGAGAAGAAATCCCCCCCAAATTAGAAATGACGGTCGAAGACCATCAAGCCGAGCAGGCGGCAAATTCCTGCCGGCCACCCGACCAAAATGGGAAATCGCAACAAAAATCGAGAAAACGAAAGAGAAACCGTAAGCGGAGACGACGAAATCAAAATCGTAAAAATAAAACCGACATCTCATCACCTTTAATAACACAATTTTGTGCAATTACTATTGAACCTTCCGATACAGTCGACGGATGTTGTTCACCGTCTAGTTTTGTATGTGTTTCTTCTTATAGACGCGATTTTTATAATTTTCTTTGCAGGTACGACCGAATTCCGCCACCGTTCCGCTTATCCGTACATGTAGGACACGTCTACCATCAGACTGTGAAAGTGAGGATAGTTTCATCATCTTTGGCGACGAAAATGTTAGTATAATAGGATACCAAGGCAATTGAGATCGCCCCAGGCTGTTTACAACATTTATTAAGCGAGTTAAGGGATCGCCAGGGGCGATCCCTTAACTCGCTTAATAAATGTTGTAAACAGCCTGGGGCGATCTCAATTGCCTTCGTGTCCTACTATATCCACGTAAATTATTGTAAATTTTTCAATATTATATTTCAAGGTCCCCGTTTCGATGTACCCTCAATGCAAAACACGTTTACAATCGGATTGTATAAGTGAAGACAGCTTTATCGTATTCGATGGTGGCGATCAAAGTGATTGTGACGATTTTATTTTCGATTCTTCCAGTGACGATCAGTTACCAAGAAAAAAGGTAAGTCGTCAGCTGAGCGATTGTTTTTTCTTTTCATATGAATAAATTGAGGTCATATGAATCCCTATTATTTGTGTTTTGACCACGTTAATCTAATATTGGGCAAAGTTTCGAAAAGGAAATTGATAAGGTACCGAATGATTTGAAGACCCCCCCCCCCCCCCCCCCCAAGTTTTGAAGTGGTTCATTTATCAGTCCACAAGTATTAAAATTTTATCGTTACTATTTTTAAACTTTTGTCTCTAAGTTAATGATGTGATAATATAATATCTTATTGTTTTTGTCTGGTGAACAAATTTTTACACTATTTTCTGGTAGTTACAACGAATTTATAGTCTTATTTTTGTCACTCTCAAAGCTATTTATTTATTTATCTATTTATTTATTTTGCTATTAGTCAGTTAAATTATTTACATTTCACCTACTTAACAATATATAAACGTAAATAATTCAATCTCCATTCAATATTTATTTATTGTATTCATAAAAATGAACATAATAAGGTCACCATAAATGGGCCTGAACTTACAACAGATGACAAATATAAACAAAACTACCCTTTCTTTCCATCTCCTACTCTACAACACTTTTTCCATCCGCTTTATCCCCTCACCACCTTCTCCCGACACCCCTCCCCAACCTCCCTCGTGCTTTCGTAACTCCCCACATTCCTCCATAATATGCCCTCTCCACACAGTTTGCACATCCTCTCTTCATCTTCGCACAAATATTTATTATCATTCTCCTCATTGCCAACCCTAAAACGCATTGTCTAAAACTGTCCTCATCCTCCCTCCTCCTCTCAAGTATTTCGGAATTTCAATTGTTATTAATTCCTTGTGGTAACAGTTCAGTACTCAGGAACCCTATAATTGTAGTAGTGATTATGATATTAGACTATAGAGTAGACCAAGACAAGTTGATTAATGCCTCACTTACGGCGCGGAACCCTAGGGATCAAAAGATATGAGGGTCCAAAATTTTACATTTATCAAATTGTTGGAAATGATACCGTGAGTCGAAGTGAAGTGGTTTTGGACCACGCAAATAAATGTACAAGCCGCGGCGAGTTCCCTGTTTTTGTATACATTGAAAAAACTAAACCATGCAAGTAACCTAGGCTTTTTAGTAACAATCTACGTTTAAGTTTAGCATTTTGTTTTACTTACAAACTTTGTTTAGTGTTATGTTCCTGTTTTTGTATCAATTAAAAAAAAATATTACACTAAACCTGAAAATTACCTAGGCGCTTTAGTGGCAATCTACGCTTAAGTTTAGTATTTTGTTTGACTTACAAGTTCCTGTTTTTGTATCAATTGAAAAAAAAATATACAAAACCTGCAAATATCCTAGGCGCTTTAGTAACAATCTACTTTTAACTTTAACATTTTGTTTTACTTACAAACTTTGTTTAGTGTTTTTGTATCAATTCAAAAAAAATATACTAAACCTCCAAATTACTTAGGCTCGCGGGAAATGAGCGTAACTAGAACCCGCCCAATTTATGACAAAATCAGTATTTTTAGAATGACATAACCATGTTAAACTTTCAACCCCCATCACTTTCGACCCCCAGGGTTCCGCGCCATAAGTGAACGAGCCTTGGTTGCGAAACTATAATTGCATTAGTTATCGGGTTCCTGAGTATGGAATTCTACCCTTCCTTGTATTTTTCATTGTACCTCTCCTTTCTAATCCTCATCCTTCTCTCCTGTATTTCCTCTCTACCTCGTCTCTCGCATATTCCCCTCTTTCATATCGCCTTCTTCCTTCCTGCCCATATCTTAACCTCTTGTTCTTCACCTCATTCCTGCAGCTTTTCAATTCCTCCCTCCCCCCATCCTCTTTTCTTACCATCCGACCATCGCTGTCCTCCCCGCCACAATTCTAATATTTTCTAACTGTAACTCCTCCACCACACTAACAAATTCACTAAAATACCTAAACTGTTTTAAAGTTCTCTCGTTAAGGGATTAAAGTGCCCCCCCCCAATCCTCTTTTCTTTCCGTCCTTCGCTCAATGGCCATCACCCTCCTCCCTGCCGCAATTCTAATCTTCTCTAACTTTAACTCCTCCTCCACTACATACCCTAAAAAATTCACTAAAATACCTAAGCTGTTTTAAAGTTCCCTCGTTAAGGGATTAAAGTGCCCCCCCCCTCCATCCTCTTCTTTCCGTCCTTCGTTCAATGGCCATCGCTTTCCTCTCTGTCGCAATTCTAATCTTTTCTAACTTTAACTCCTCCACCACATACCCTAAAAAATTCACTAAAATACCTAAGCTGTTTTAAAAAGTTCTCTCGTTAAGGGATTAAAGTGCCCCCCCCCCTCCATCCTCTTCTTTCCGTCCTTCGTTCAATGGCCATCGCTCTCCTCCCTGCCGCAATTCTAATCTTTTCTAACTTTAACTCCTCCTCCACCACATACCCTAAAGAATTCACTAAAATACCTAAGCTGTTTTAAAGTTCCCTCGTTAAGGGATTAAAGTGCCCCCCCCCCCTCCATCCTCTTCTTTCCGTCCTTCGTTCAATGGCCATCGCTTTCCTCTCTGTCGCAATTCTAATCTTTTCTAACTTTAACTCCTCCTCCACCACATACCCTAAAAAATTCACTAAAATACCTAAGCTGTTTTAAAAAGTTCTCTCGTTAAGGGATTAAAGTGCCCCCCCCCCTCCATCCTCTTCTTTCCGTCCTTCGTTCAATGGCCATCGCTCTCCTCTCTGCCGCAACTCTAATCTTTTCTAACTTTAACTCCTCCTCCACCACTTACCCTAAAAAATTCACTAAAATACCTAAGCTGTTTTAAAGTTCTCTCGTACTAAGGAATTAAAGTGCCCCCCCCCCCCCATCCTCTTTTCTTTCCGTCCTTCGTTCAATGGCCATCGCTCTCCTCCCTGCCGCAATTCTAATCTTTTCTAACTTTAACTTCTTCACCACCACATACTCTAAAAAATTCACAAAAATACCTAAGCTGTCTCGTTAAGGGATTAAAGTGTTAAGTTAATGGTCTGAAAGGTTAAAAGGTTCATCTCTAACCCAACTGGATGTAGTGTCAGTTGTTGCATAAGTAATAATAACAATAATTCCACTCCAATTTTTTTATTTCACGTTTCGAGGATACTGAGTATTATTATTATTGGTAACAGATTGTGATCAATTAAAATTAATTAAAGGTTGCTATTGTACTTTTTGCTTCATGGATTATCTTCTTTCATGTACGGTTAACAAATCCGTACCATCCTAATTGTCCTTTTGTTATATCTTCATTATTAAAACATGATGATTTAATATATGTAATATCATTTCTAATTGAAGATTAAAGTACAACTCTCTGAATATTACTTACTTATACATTTGTTATTTAAATACCTCGTTTTGTATTTTGTCCGTTCTTGTTTTGCCGCAGGAACCTCATTTCTGGAGCATTTGTGTTTATCTGTCATTATCCATGATTTACTACCATAAACAGCACCTGTCTGACTATTTTCTTTACATTTTACTATTGTAGTAACTTTTCATTTATTTCTTTATCTATTTTTTCATTTTCTTCCATATATTCGACTAAATATTTACAGCTATAGACTTGTTTTATTTTTTGTTTATTTATCCTTATGTTATTGTTCAGATCTTATTGCCATATTCATAATTTTGGCGAAGATATTTTATCCTCTTATCTTGATTTGTATTCTGTTCTACCATTGTGTTCTTTTCATATTTCTATTTGTTATTTTAGATGTCCCACAGCTCCCTTCTGTAGCTTCTATTATTCTTCTAAATCAGTACGCTTTGTCTGTGCAATGTCTTGAGACTTCTTACTTCTTGATATTTTCTTTGAGTTTATACCTTTTAACATTTTCTTTCATTTTTCATTACTTTTTTTGTAATTCTTAACAGATGGTAGTCATTTCCTATTTCTCCTTGCATGAGAACCCTGTTGTCATGTCTTTTACATAAAGTTTTTGGTTACCTATTTGAAAATAATCAATTATTATTGATGTAAATAAATAACAAACACAAAATGCTAATCACTCTATTAATTTTGGTTTAGGACCGCCTGTCAAGTTTGTTTAATCTTTAAATCCTCAGTTCGACTTATCGTGATGGCCACTATAAAAAGCGCCTGTTCTTTGTTTTCGTTTTGGAGAGTGCACCTAATCTTTCTTATTCCCCACTGTATTATTGGTAATTCCCGAAATGTTCAAGAATGCAAAGTGAAGCTTCGAGACATCCATCCGCTGTGTAACAGTTATTTTCTTTTCTTGTCCAGTTGGCCATAACAACCGCTTCTCCACATTATTTCTTCCTTATTCATTACTATACAGGGTGTAGAATTGGCCGATGCACCATAGGGATTTCAGTGTAAAAATCTTAAGATTCGGTTGCTTGCTTCCCTAATTTTATTTTACTTAATATCGCATGAAGATGAATTGAAAATTAAAAGGGATACTTTGGCAAAAAAATAGTGGAATGACTGACGTAAAAACAATAGTTGTTTGTCTGTCAATGAGCATCATTCACAAAACATGCATCATCGTAGTGCATTTTATCTAATTTGAGCGTCGTTGCAGCAAGATTCAAACATGTTATTTATTTTTATTTTATTTTATCAACGAACTTCGTTCTTTACTGGAATCACTATTCCGTCCGTGCGTTGCAAGAGATGTGTATTGTCTACAAGCGAGTTAAGATACGGATCGTATGTGAAATTTTATGCTGATTCAAGATCCGGTCCCAATTTTTCGATATCTCAAATACTTTTCGAAATATTCGACTTTTTTTTTTTTCGAAATTATCAAATTTTGTATTTTTGATAAAGCCAGATTTTTTTTATACTTTCGTTACTGCGGTATTCGAAGTTCGTTTTGTAATCCAGGGATTTCAACTATTTTTTTATTAAATTAATACCTGTCAACAATTTCAAGGCATCGCCGATTTTTGAGAAAGTGGAAAATTTTTCCCCCCTAAATATTTGCTGCTTTCTGAACAATTCAAAGTAAAGATAAGTAAATCAGTCAATTCAGAATTTTTGTCTCTGCCAAAAAGTTAAATAGACCTTTTGTGTAAATTAATTAGGGAAGCAAATAAATCCCTATGGTGCATCGGCCAATTCTGCACCCTGAATAGTAACTCAGGGATAACAGCATTTCTCACACAAAAGAAACAAATTATTATCTATAAATGATTACAACATTTAATAAATCAGGTCATTGTGCTTCAACTACGTAGTATTGCATGATTTCACAATTTATAATGGTGAAATAAAAGTCCCTAAACTTTATCTATGTTGTTTCCATTCATATCATACCTTAAACAATTCTCGTTATCTTCCAAGATACTTTCATTTTCTATGCAATGTAGGGTTTCCCATTCTTAAACTTGACATTATGATACCATATGACCGCAGTTTTAATGTCACGATAATATACTCTTTATCACTGTGCCAAAATGTGTTGCTAGTCTCATATGATCCATAAATAAAAAAAGAAAACCATTCAAAATAAGCTTAGCTCACCACCTTCGGGAGCTAAGACGATGAATAATCATCTCAGAAATCTTTGTTCTGGCTTACAAGGCAAACCTTTCCAGGCAGGCTGTGGAACAAACATAACGACGCAGTATAAGCCGAAACCTAGTTATCTTGACAGAATGGTTTACTGTTGTAAAAACATGACCGACTGTGTAGTAATCAAGATAAACTGCACTTCCTATGCCAAGATATTGAAATTTTTTCCATTTATTAACTTAAAAAAAATTATGGAAGCATTTGAACTAGCTTTAATGTAATTTTGATAAGATAATATCATTATTAGTATGAAACAATTAGGGAATTTTGTTTTTACTTGATTTGCCTTGAAAAATTTGTCCGCAGATAAAATACAGTGGATTAAAAGATTTTTTTTCTTGCTTCTGATCAAATTATCAATGATTATCGTTATCGGTTTGACGACTGTCAGTCAGTACAAACAAGTACTCAAAAACTGAATTTGTGTATTTCTTTATCAAGCCACATGTGTTTTATCTATTCAGATAGTTATCAATGAATGGCGTCGATCGATAATCGATCATATCGGTATTTTGTTTGAAACTATTACTTTTTCGCTTTATTATTATTATTATTATTCAACTCTTTTCGCAACTAATTGTTGAGCTTTAATGGTTGAATCTTTATGGCAAATTTATTTATACTTTTAGTGATTGATTACACACTGCAGCTGCTAGAAATGGAATTAATGTAAATACTGTTCAAGTACCATTTAAGATAAGTTGTTATTATCATTTCAATTATGTACATTGAAGTTTAGGTTTTATCTACCCGGGCAACAATATTACCGATGTAAATATTTTTGTGGTTTTACACACACAGATAAACATAGGAAAAGGTAAGGTGGTTAAAACCATTCGGAATTGTTTTTTTAATATAAAATTTTGTTCAGATTTCATTTTTCGTGGATAATTTATTGTAAGAAGAAATTTCCAGTGCCTTCCTTTATCCTTTCCTATTGCATCATCATCATCAACATGGCTAGTTCCCAACTTGTTAATTGTATGTATGATGTGGTATTTGTGAATGTATAATAATAAGCAATGATAGTTGTAAATATTGAGTATACAAAAACTTTCATTAACCTATTTTTTTAGGTCTTAGCTTGAATTGTTATACACTTATTATGGGCAACCTTCGTTTCACAGTATTTGTACATAATGACCGGTTGTGCTGCTCTATGAAATTTAGAATAGTGCAATTGTCATGATAGTTATTAACCATATATGTAATACAGATACTTTGGGTCTTGCTATTGAGAACTATAGTAGCTTTGTTCACTGAGAGAAGGAAGCAGACTTGTATGAGTTTGATATGCCCCCATTATGTTCAATACCATTGTACTTTTCACACTGAGAATTCAGTATCAAGCGCACCGAGCTAGGCCGGTCAGGAATCAGGTGTGGCTTCAATTAAAATGCGCCGCTCGGATCTAACTTGAAAAGTACTTGACATTAGCCAAACACTAATAACATGCCTCTTTGGCATCTTTATCTTGATCCAAATTTAAAACTACGACAATTTTTCAGTAACATTATTTAAAGGGGTTATTATGTAGCTGGGGTGGGTAAAATGTGTGGCATGTGTATTATAGGCTTGTGAACACGACTTATCCTCATTTCATAATTTGTTGCAACAAGACGTAATATATCTGTATTATATTTATACAACAGAGCACCATAGTTGTGCTGATTATAGCTTAATGTCTTTAATGATAGTGTTTGAGAAAAAGTTTCAAATAAAATTTAATTTCAATACTACTAAGTTATAACTAGAAATTAGTGTCATTTATACAGTCCCGCCATAGCCCTTAAACTCTTGAAGAGTCAGTTATTTTAAATAGCGCGCCCACTTGAATGTTTGCCATTTAAAATTTCCAAAAATGTTACACTGGTGTTTCTCAAGCACTTAAACTTTGAAATTTCCTATATCCAAAAAGTTTATTTTTTGAATTAATATGAAAAAACTCAAATTTTGGTCCCTTTCGTACTATTTTAGATAGTACCCCTTGATTAGATGCAAATGGGGATCATGCTTGATTTTAACTGAAATGCCTAGTTGCCAAAATGAAAAGCTGTTCTTAAACAATGAAAAGTTCAGTGTTAATAATGGTAAATATTTCCAGCTTTTCACATAGACAATTAGGTATTTAAATTGAAAAGAATAGGATCGTCGTTTGTTTCTAATTGTTCTAAAACATTGGTCTAAAATAAGGTTTTTTCAAAAAAACTGTCAACTTTAGGTACCTACAGTAAATGCTATACATAAAAGATATGGCATTTTAAAATGTAAGAGATAAAATTCAAATGCATATTTATGCTATTAAATAATGACTTTTTTTTTATTTAAAATAAAAAAATAACCTCAAAGTTACAAAAGTTTGTTGAGCGGCCCTGGTATAAAATTTTTGAAAATTTTAAGCTACTAACATAAATTGATCAAGTAGTTTTGAAATTATAGTTACTATAATATTAACAATATTTTAGCGCTCTAGGCCTTCTTTCTCCTGAGGGCTCGTATTCTCCATCCACACCATTATCTTCTTCCACACTTCCTTGTTCTGGGCTTTTTCTTTCCAGCTCTCAACTCCTACCTACCTCTCTCAAATCTTGTACTTTTCCGAAAACTTCCTTCTGGCCCCCCCCCCCCCCCTCTTAGTAGCATCTCTTTTTGGAATTCTATTTGGTTCCATGTGCCCCAACCACCTGACTCTTTGAGCTCTAATTCTTTGCACTATTGTGCGTTTTCCATATACTTCTACAATTTCCTTGTTTATTCGCCGTTTCCAGTTCCCCCTCCTTATCTTTAATTCCCTAAAAAAATGCTCTTCAACATCTTCCTCTTCCAGACTTCCAGTTTCTTAACCTCTTACTTGTTCATTATCCAGAGCTCAGAAACATACAGAACTGAAGGGCACACTACTGTTCCATACAGGTTCCTCAGTGCTCCAGCTGCTTTACGTCCTTTTCCTATTCTCCTCTCTATTGCTGCCTTTTTTTCACTGTTGTTAGTTATTGTTACCCCATGATATTCCAATTGACAGATACGCTCTCGCTTCTCCCATGATGAGTCGTAAATGATTCCCCTTTTCTACCTCCTGCCACCTTACATTCCCATATACAGGGTGTCCATTTAGTAGCCCGTTCTTCAACTACGGCTTTATTGTTAAATTTACTAAAAAATAAATATACGGGATTGCCATTAGGTTGGATGAAGCACATTTGCAAATTATTTAGACACATACAGGGTGTCTCCAAAAAGTATGGCGCATAAAACGTATATTTTTTTAAATGGAATGACCCACTTTTTTTAAGCGCAAATGTAGGGGCCTTGGGTGAGCTTTTCAGTCGTACATTATTTTTGTATTAATACACGGCGTTGTCAAGTTATTAATTAATACATATTTTTTTGCTAACTATCAATCCTTCAATTATACGCTTGTATTTTTTTAACTTCTTGTTTTTGTTTGTACTTAAGTTCGGTGGTGGACTTGGGTTGAATGAGAGTATTCAACCGTGACGAAACGTTAAATTATTTCATACAGGATGTTCACTTTTTCTTGCTCCAAACATTCTATCTACTGCCGTAAGGAATAGAAAATCTCAATTTACGAAAAAACTATCGCACTTAGGTATAGGGTAAGCTTAATAAAGTTGCACTAAAATTTACCGGGGATTCCAAATATGCAATAATAAATAGGGTGTGCCATTTAAAAAAATGAAGAAAAATTAGTTTGAAAATGTCGATGTTTGGAGCAAGAAAAAGTGAACATCCTGTATGAAATAATTTAATGTTTCGTCACGGTTGAATACTCTGATTCAACCTAAGTCCACCACAGAACTTACGTAAAAACAAAAACAAGACGTTAAAAAATACAAGCGTATAATGGAAAGGTTGATATTTAGCAAAAAAATATGTATTAATTAATAACTTGACAACGCCGTGTATTAATACAAAAATAATGTACGACTGAAAAGCTCACCCAAGGCCCCTACATTTGCGCTTAAAAAAAGTGGGTCATTCCATTTAAAAAAATATTCGTTTTATGCGCCATACTTTTTGGAGACACCCTGTATGTGTCTAAATAATTTGCAAATGTGCTTCATCCAACCTAATTGCAATCCCGTATATTTATTTTTTAGTAAATTTAACAATAAAGCTGTACTTGAAGAACGGGCTACTAAATGGACACCCTGTATATATATTTCGTTTTGCTCCCTTGATTATATCTGTTATCCACGTTCTCAGCTATAAACCTCCTGCTGCAGGTCTGCGGGATTAGCTTGTTCTTTTTCATTCTTTCCTCCTAATAGTTTTTCAAAATAAAACCTTCATTTACTCTCTTCTGTCTCTTCCTTGAGCATTTCTAGCTTTGCCTCTCTCCTCACAAATTTGCTTGCAGTTGATTTCATACCAATCTTCTCTTATTGCTCTTTTAAGCTTTTGAAGCAGACTGTGTGCTGTTTCTATCACGATTTTTTTCTACTACTTCCCATCTTTTCTTTGTCTCTTGTTCCATTGATTCTTCCTCCAGTTTTCTTGTGCCTTCCGCTTCAAATTTTTTTTTCGTTTCCAACTTCTCCAGCTGTTTTGCGTTGATTCTTTTTGTATTCTTGTTCTCTTGGTAGTTTTTGCCGTACTTTTATTAGAATGTGCCTGTGTCTCCTTCGCGATACTTTCTTGTATTCTTATGACACACACCTTCATTTGGTTCTCCATTGTGAATTCGATTAGTTTTTTCCCATTTCCATTGAATTCTTCGTGCTTAGTGTTTTTTCCTATAATGTAACCATCCTCTTTCTCCACCTTCGCATTAAGCTCTCCAATAATAAGTGTCAGGTCGTACCTACACTCTGTTCCCCCAACAGATATAGTAAAGCTCCTCCCAATAAATTTTGATCAATGAAGGCGACCAGTTTTACACCAGCAAAATTATAACTACGTTACAGATGTCAAATTCATTTACGCCAACTACAACAATTGAAATCAAGTGATTGCTTATGTTACGGGTTTCGAAAATTCGACCAATAAAAAAGTTGCATTTAAATGTGGCGGTAATTTTTGGGGAGGATCTTTACTATATCTGTTGTGGGAACAGAGTTTAGGTACCTTCCTTTTCATTATATTGAGCTCTTCGTAGAATTTATCTTTTTCATCCTCATCTTTTGCTACAGTTTTGAAATAGATGCGAAATTGTTATATCAATATCTTGAAAATGGTTATTTCCTTAACTAACTTATATTATTTTTCACTGTATTACTCAAAAATTTAAAAAACATTGAAGGGTGTTCTATTTAAAATAATTGATCTTTCAAGAGTTTAAGGGCTGGGGCTTAGTATTAATTTTTTTCTCTAAAGAACGTGTTATTAACAGCTTTTCTCTATTTTTAGGTGAGATTTGCAAGTGAAGAAAATTTATGCGAAATTCATCCAATGATTCAATGGTCGTATGCGTACCAGAAAGCACGAAAGGGTCCATGGGAACAATTTGCATTAGACAGAATGAGATTTCGAAATCGTGTCGTCAATGTTCAACCCATTTTAGGTCCTATACTAGAACCGTCACATCGTAATAAAATATACAAAGAAAGATTTGAGGGAAGTGGTTTAGATTAATTCGGTGTTTAATTTAAGTGTAACATTAGTGATCTAATGCCTCTATCATCAAGAGTTTTGTACTCCTGTCGAAAGTTAACGTAGTTACACTAATTAAATACCGAATTAATGCGGATGAATATAAATTGATCAGTGGGAGGGGTAAATACTTTCAAACATTTTTAATGTTTGAAAGAGAGATGGTATTTACGTATCAATGCAAAGATGTGTTCTACTGTCGTTTGACAGTTTGATTGTGATATGTAAATAGGAATTAAATGTTGTACCTGATTTGGTAGATTTTTTTACTCGTCATGCAAAGACTTTTCGCCAATTGATTATTATTCTTTGTTGTCTTTTGTCATTATGAGTTTAGTTTATTCCAACTCACTTGAAGAATGAATGCAAGGTTGTCATATATGTTTTAATTTTTATCTTTAGTACATAAAAAGATATAGGATTACTTCAAACAATATGACTTCTTTCCTTTTACATGCTTCCTTTTTGTGGCGAACTTGAAATTAACCATTGTGAAAAAGGCAAGAAGTCATTATGTGTTTTAGAATTTTTATTTATAGCAACTAAAGCGTTTTTAAGGTTTTGTGCAATTTTAACTATCATTTGAAATGTAATGGAGTTGCAATAACCCAAAAACCTTATACAATGAATTACTAACGTTCGCAGTGTTCATTGAGAATGTTCCTGTAATGTGCTAGCAATATCATTTATTAGATTCACTTGTCTCACTTCAGATGTGGTTATTATTAAATATTTTATACAGATGTTCAAGTTGAAATCATTCTAGTCGCAATAGTAGATATATTTATGAGAGAAATATTTTAGTTACTGATCTATTAGTTGACATCATAAATGTTTTCAAAGTTGCTTGTTTCGCTTACTAAAACATTCTAATTATTTCACCAAAGGTAAAGATAACACTCATTGCTGAAATGTACTTACAATCTACTTTGAGGATTCAACAATCCTCAACGGAGATTATATTTTAAGTTGGGAACATTGGTGATGGTAGAAATTAATGTTTTATATTTACATTGTTTTAAAAACAAGTGGCACAGACATTGTGGACAAGTTGTTAACTTTGTCCTTTAGCTAAATTATTGACCGCTTACAAATGCTGTGTGAGATATCAGCTGCATTATTTGCATTATAATGATGGTTACAGTTTGCTTTATATATTGTATGAATACAAATAAAAAATTAAATTTCCTTTATGGAAACAAAATTGTGTTTTGTATTTTAGATTATATTTATGTATCTTCTTCCTATTATTTTACCATAAATATGTAATTGTATTTATGTTAAAAAATATAACAGTATGTAGTTATTACAATAAATATGTATATAGTTATCTAATTATATTTGTTATTTATTTACATGTCGATACGCAAATGATCGAAAGTCGAAAGGTTTAGTATTTTGGGATGTATTATCTCGTTTTTTGAAACACCTGTATTTGGAAAACTTAATTCCAAATTTTCTCCATTTTGTCTATGAAATTATAGCCTGTTCTTTTTTTTTGGTACTGTCTTCGTTTATGTATCTTACAATTATGTATGTTATTCGGCAATGCAGTTCAAACCATGTCTAAACAGTAACAATAATTTGAAGGTTGTTGTATTTTGAAGTCGAAAATCCAATTGCATCAAAAAATTTTTTTGAACCTAAGGCAATATGTTGTAGATTTTGCCGCTGCACCAAACTACTTGATTCAATTATGTTTGTAAAACAGAATATGCAAAGAACCAAAGATTCTTATGCACAACTCCCAAAAACTACCATGCTACATCTACCCCTCCGTGTGGTCGCCAATACCTCTTCCATCTGTTTTATCCTCAATACTCCTCTCCAACCTCGCCCTCAAACACTCAACTCTCCACATTCTTCTGTTCAATGCTTTCTCTTCCTTCCCCATACAACCTGCATATGCTCTTATCCCGCTCCCACCAATACTTGTTCTCCTTTTCCTCATTGTCCATCCTGAGAACCCCATGCCACAGCCCCCCCCCCCCCCCCCCAATCAATACCTCGGAATGTCTCGAATTCTCCATATTCATATCTTCTCCCGTCTCTCCTGCATTTGCACATCCTCATCCCTTCTCATGATTTCTACCTCGTTCCTCGCATACCCCCTGTCATTATAAAAGCCTCCTACCCATATCTTAATCTCTTTATTCACCTAATTCCAGCAGCTCTTTAAAATCCCCCCTCCTCTCCTTTCTTTCCTTTCCTGGAATACCATTGCGCTCTCCTCCCTACCACAGTTCTAATCTTGTCTAACTTTACCTCTTCCTAAGTTCCTACAGCACATACCCCAGGGCATATTACATATATGCCCCAGGGTTTCCCTTTCCACATTCAACACCCACTTCCAGTATATCAATTGTACCCTCTTCAGCTGCTCCCACCCGCATACTTCTGCTCCCATATACCTATAACAATTAACAACACACCAGTTTTAATCAGGTTGTTGATCGGCCACCGCCTTTTTTGTATACTCCCATCCACTTCTCCATACCTGCCCTACCATTCTCTTTGCTTTCCTTGCCATTGTTTACGCATTGTCCTTATTATACCTACCCTAAATACTTCCGCATTAACAATTTCTATACGTACACTCCTCACCCCATTCCCAAACTATACTCGAACGAGTTGGTATTTCATAACAGGTAACCCCACTGACCTGTATCATAAGGTCAGTGGGTAACCCGCCATCACTGGTTCACACGACCACACCATAGAAAAGCATCTCTCACTTGGAATGGTTGTCTAATGTACTGCTATGGCTTCGATTTTATAGCAGCATCTCTATGGATATGTACCTACCTACAGTCTTTGACAAATGTAATGTTCGTTCTGTGACTTAGGCAACCAACATATTACATTGTAGATGGTAGACGATATGTTTAACGTATTTGTAATATTTATAAATAAGAAAGCAACATGATTAGTTTTAGCACATTCACGAATTCCATTCTTTATCTATAAATGTTCATTAAACATCGTTTTTCATCTACTACGTGATATGTTGGTTGCCTAAGTTACAGTATCTAAGAGACATTATATTTGTCAAAGACTGTACACTGTACATTATATCAAAAACACCATCACATTTTTACGTCAGTCTTATCGTGAACATCCACTCGTCCACTCCCATTTGGTCCTATCTAGCTCAACCACAAAGCTTATAGTTTATAGTCACTTACCTACCTTAAATTCCGTTATAACTTCACTTGAATCACAGACAACTAACCAGACCCGCCACCGTGTATTAAATTTTTGTCATGCCGTTTTAGTATAATTATCGTAATGAGATGTCGCTGTCATTTAGATTAGTAGCTTAGAAATAAGTTTTGAGTGCACTTAAAAATCACAAATTACATGGTATATTCAAAAATTACTTCTCATCAAGTTGCCCATACAGCTTAGTTTGCTTTTTTAAAAATATACATAATAATAAACAATTATATCATATAACAGAACAATCACAATGGTGAATGACTTTTTAAATGTAGCTCATCATAGGTATGCAATTCAATATTACCTCTTCCCTTTTTAAATAAAACAAATTAACCTGAATTTTATATATTTAAATCAAATTTTTAGGTAGGTATTTGTGGGCTTGTAAAAAATAACATAACTTTATGAGAGTGCATGTACCTACCTATCTTAGAAAGGGAGATAAATATATATTTTTGTAATTGTCATTGCCATTTTACCACAGACAATAATTTGTCTGTGCCATTTACTTAATAGTTGCCTACTCAGCCAAAACAGCGATATCAAAAAAATATATCTGTGGGAGGTTAAATTTCACATTGTAGATTATTTTTTGACTACAAACAGTTTATAAAAAAGAAAAAATGTGATGTTTTAGAAATTTAGATTTCACATCATGTCACACCTCTGTTACAAATAAATAGGTAATTCATTAAATGTCCTTTATATCATATCTTATGTTACACTGTGAGATTCGTTAACAATACCCAAGGTCTAGACCTTGAACAATACCTACTTGGAGATGTCTTCCAGTATATTATTCCTTAATATTATAATATTTATAATTACATAATTCTCAAAAAAAAACACAAAAAGGGATGAAAGTAAAAAATTCATCGTAATGTGCTTTATTCGAAGTTGCAGATTAACGTAAACGTAAACACATACAACCTTAAAGGTTGTCTGTAGTGTGACGTAGTAAACAGAACAAATTGATAAAGTTTGCATAAAATTTTAAATTTAAAGAGATAGACCTAATTTACTGAATGACGGCTTATATTTTCACTTCTTATTACGCTAATTACTAATTTAGCAATTAAAGATACACAATTGAATGATCAGCATAAATAATAACGCTTCTCACAGGTGTGCTAAATGGCAGTAGAGGAATGATCTTTCATAGTTAAAAGGATCGTATCGCAAATTCGCAAACTGTATATTAAATTATTATTATATTTTTTACATGACAAGAGACAAGACATTTCTTCTGTTTAGGTATGTACCACCCACGCAAATAACTGACCTAACTTTCTGTTGACCAAACAAATAAACAAGTTGTTGTTATTCAATTGGACAACTGTTTGCGCAACTGACCGTAGTGACATCTAGTTTAGTTGCGCAAAGCTGCGTTTTGTTCAACTCATAAGCGTGGCGGGTCTGGTTAGTTGTCTGTGCTTGAATCATCTACTTACTCTAATTTTTGGAGGGCCCAAGTCCGTCGTTTTGGCTACGATAACGTGGATTTATGTATTCCATAAACGATATGTATTATACTTTCTTATAAAAACTGTATCGTCTCCAAACAGCATCTATTGCTATTGCACTCTAGAATTATGTTTGTTTTCGTTGTTTCCGTGTCGCTCATACCTACATGGAACACAAGAATTAGGGTATTATAATCTTTACATATGATCCTGCTACACAGTCGCTTACATACTAAAGAGCAACGATTGATTCCCATTCGCCGACCAATGACAACACGTTCACACCGGCCAGAATCCTTTATAAGCGAACGCTGTTACTCACAGAAGTCTGCCGACAACGAAAGCAGCAAACACCTATCGACCAGTCCGTCTACATCGACCCGTCAGCCTGAATTCCAGAACCAGTCTACCCTCCGGTGACCGACCAACCTACCTACTGCCTGTACCTCCACTATTAACCGCATTCTGGGCTGTTAAAACTTGTACATAATTTGTAAATAGAAATGTTAGTTGTTTTCACAACTTCCAAAACTTTATTGTTTATTTGGCACGATCACCAAATAGCTGGTGATCCGATTCAACCGCCAAAAGTAGTATTGGATTTAGGATCCACCATATAAACAATACTTCATTGCATAAAATTCAAGAGATGCAAAATGTAGTCACATCCGACGTTTTTTAAAAATAAGGTGGTGGCAAGGTACCATTGTCTTGTATAGCCATAACAAAGTAAATCCCAAAATGCAACACAATTTGGCACTCGTAGATAAAGAGGGGGGGGGGGATAACGGGAAGATAAAACATTCAATCATAACTTGACTTCCGGGACAAGACGAAGGCCAGCTTGCCGCCTCCGACTGAGTTCCATAGTAATGTGCAAAATTATTTCCTGATAATAAATTAGCTTACACAGCGACCAATTTTGTATAATGACACTTAATACTTAATAAACATATTTTACTGTTCAAAATAAATCAAAACTAAATTAAAATCATGAACATGGGCTGTCGACAAAATCATGAATCAAAATCAATAATCTAGAACAGTTAATTCTATATGGACCTTGTAATGTACCCCCCCCCCCCCCCCCCCCCTATCCCTATAATAATATTTTAAAAGTCGAAAGCTACACCCTACGTTTATAAAATTTCAAATGAAGGCGGGAACCCCTAAACATGGCCGACAAAATTTAAACTTTCCCTCCAAAACAAACCAGCCCCAAATGACAGAAGCTCGTGATAAAAAGGTACGAATACACTGGTCGTGAACTAAAATCGCGAAGGAGAAACAAAACCAACATTAACTGTACCAAAATAATTCATTTATTGACAGTTACTCGACGATTCGGAGGAGAAAAAGTGTAAACACTAAAAAAACTCCTCCTTTGACAGAATTACATACATGACATCAATTCAAATACAAAATTATAGCAACAATTAAGACTGTTAAATAATATCAAGACAAAACATTTACAATTTCATTGTGGCTACTCTTCAATCATTTTTAAATACTTTATGCAGCAATGGATATGGCACAACAAATAATCAAATTCAGTTATATAAGTAATACAAAACAAAAACAATGTACACTCGGTACTCAAGGCCCCAAACTAAACTACCCACTACTTATACTCCCCCCTGGTTCATCAACTACCACATTCACAAGACATACAAAACCACATATAAATAGTTAGTTATTCGGACCCCTCCGAAAGGTGCCGACTGACTTGGTTGCGACCTTAATCGGCTAAAGTTGTATTTCGAGAAGAATGCTGCTAGCTTTTGTTAATACAGTCCAGCATCCAACTCTACACGGGAGGAAAAAACGTCATTAGTTACATCCATCAAGGCTCTTAGATACATGAGGGAGTACATTTGCAACTAAATTTAAGCTTCCCGCAAGTGCGTGGCTCTTATTGAGAAACGAATGTACCTACACATGATGAGACAAAGAAAATTAAATTAAATTAAACAATCAAACCAACTAAAGTACATTGCATATCAGAATAAAAGGGTCAAGAAAGTTTAAAAAGATAGAAATGTACACAAGTTACAAAAGGGTTCAAATTCAGGTAAAAATACACAAAGGACACAGTTAGTCATGGTTTCGAGTACAATAGAGCCATCTTTCCTGTTTATCCACAAATATTTAATTTATATATGTTCAATTTAAACTCATTTGGAATGTCCCTCAACTAATACTTTATACACATAAATAAATGGCAGAAGAAATATCATAAAAACACACAAATAAATATCATAATAAAAATCGAAGCCAGATCAGACGTGGGTATTCCCCATTTTCGACTGTCTGTTTTTAAAGTATTGTTGTTTCATATTTTTGTTAACTACACACACATACTTAATAGATTAAATGTCGGAAATGCCATGAGTTCAAACACATATTTAATATGAAAACAAATGGATATTACAAAAGACAGATCTACTATTCTACACACGACAACATAATAATCAAAAGCATATCACCTGGCTGCAGATAGCACTAAAATGGAGTTACCAAAAATAAAAACAAATGCAAGCGATGTTTACTACTTCACAGTCTGAATCAAGATCCCGCTGAAAGTTAAGACGCCTTAGACCAAAATCCTCCGCCAGATGGACCTTGAGTAAAACAAAAATATCGACGTTGCCACTACTTTTCAGCTTCTTGTACATGTTGTCGGATCTCTAAAATATAGGTAACCCAACTGTGGATACTACAACCTCAATCAAAGCCGTTTGAAAAACCCTGCCAGGTTTAGTCGGCTAGTCAACATTTTCGAACAGAGGAGTGTGGTCTCAGAAATTTACATTCAAGAAACCATACTGAATCGGTTAGTGTCGAATCAGAGGGAGGGAGGTGGTTGGTTCCTCCGACGCATACCCTATCAACCTTGTAATCGTTTCAATAGCATACAAGGAGGCCATGATGGTTTACGGGTGGGGGATAGCAGCAAACGCGGCGGAAGTGGTCATTATATTAACTCCTTTGCGCTGGTCAGTTATGTGTAAACATATGGTGTCTGCATACCTTTGTACGTTATTCTGCAACTGTTTGATGTTAATTGTATGGAATAAATTACAAGGAGACATTTGTACGTTAATCTGCCACGGTTTAATGTTAATTTTGGATAAAATTACAAGGTGCATATAACTTCCGTCGAGTGCATTGATAATGCAATGTTCTCTCCTGTTTATATTTACTGTAGATAGGTATATACGCAATAAAGATACATTACGCCCCCACAAAACAAGATCTCATGACGTAAACCGCATCAAGCTGCGTAACAATGTAATCAAAATGTTATACATACAAAGTAATACAATGAGAAATTAAATTATATATTGTACGTTATAAATGCAAATGCTACACGGTTGCTGGAAAATGGCAGCGCAACTAAACCGCCTACGCAAAATCCTAATACATATCTTAAAATGCACTCACTTACACATAAAATTGGGGATGGACCTCAAAGTCTTTTCAATTGCGCGACGACATTGCCAGACAGGCCTATTTGCGTTTCTGCTTTCAGCTGGATATGTTTACTCCAATTCAGTTTGCTGTCAAGTACGATGCCTAGACTGACTGAAAATTCGAGATTTTTTGGAAGAAAGGAGTCTTACACCATTCTTCGGTTACTCTGAGAGCTGATCGCATACGACTGCACGGAGTAGCCTGATGGATGGGAGACGACATGAGGTAACAAGAAGAGGACGACCAAGCGTTAGATGGGAAGACGCGGTGATGGAGGATGGAGGGATATAGTATTACGGATAAGAAACAATGCAGACAGCTTTTTACGCAATGGACCTAAATGGCCTGTCAAAGCGTTTATTTTGGTTTTAAACTTACGACATTTCATACATTACATAATTTGACTGGCGTATAGGCAACCTATCGTCCTTTAGCTAATGAGGCAATATTTTCCAAACTCTTACTTCCGCATCTTTTTTATATCTACTCTCCGTTCCGAAAAAGTGGTTTATGATTTGTTGACATGAACTAATAGATACAATATGAAATTTCTCTTTCTCGTAGTTTAGTTTAGGAAGGTGGTAATTTCCATTTCTTTAAATTTCTCAAAAATATTCAGTATACTTAACTCAGCAGAAAAATGAGAACAGGGGTGAATTGCAAGGGCGCCGGCTAAGGGGAGCAACCCCCCCCCCCCCCCCCCCCCCCCCCGGGAAAATGACAAAAGGTAAAAGTTATTAAAAATAAAAATAAATTTGTTACGAAATCTTGAAAAAATGCCAGAGCCACGAACCCCCAATACTCCCCCCCCCCCCCCCCCCCGGAAAATGTTCTGGCGGTGCCCTTGGTGAATCGTTTTGTTTAATAAATACATTTTTATTATAAATTTACAAATTCATTACAAGAATGATCTAAAGTTATCTGTCAAAAACTATACTTAAATCAGTATCACATAACATTTAGCATAATACACAATAATAATGTAGATCTTCATTTAAAGAAATAGGAAATTTGGGCTGTTAACACCAAAATTGGTAATTAGTTACGCTTTTGGTTTTACTGTGGTATCTTCTTTCACGGGCGCAACAGTTGGAATTTCTGGGTATTCTAATTTAGCACCAGGTTCGCACGTGAAAATTGGACAGCACTTCGGGAATTCTGCGGTCTTGTTAGTTTTTTCTGTAAATGAGTTATGTTAGAGACATGTATCCAGAATGAAAGAAGGTTACCTTCATCGAGTTTGCATTTTGGATTAGCAACTGGGAGTGGTCCACAATCTTCGACTAATTCCAAAAGGGCACCTGAATGTTCTTTTGATTGGATGCAAGTTGAACGTCCACAGAATGGCGTTAATTCCCACGTTTTTCCGGGTTCGACCGTTGCGCATCTTGTACTAGCGAAGCACATTCCGGGGAAATCTGTAAATGTAAATGAAGATGCATATTACTGTGCAATTGGGTGGAGTCATTTTTTCACAGATAAAGGTTAGTGAGTATAACTACCTTTGTTCTTACGGTCATGTGAAAGCTGAAAACCTTGACATAGTAAATCGAAAAAATCGATCGTTTTCTTCCCAATCGTAAATGTGAAAAAGTACCTACGACCTTCATCTTGGCAATACGCACAGAGTTTAAATTATTCTGAGACCTTAGCCCAAATACAACTCTAAACGTGATAAGATTATGAACAATTTAAGTCTCATTATTAAATGAAGAGTAATGGACAAACATCCTGTAATTTTAACTAAATACGTACTTGCACAATCTTATTTCAGTTTTGGCAAATTTGGGCGTGTCGCAGTACTTTATTTGTGGACCGTTGTTACGTTGACGTCAAAGTAACGGGATTGGATGCCGCTTGTGATAAAACACTTGAGTAAACAAATAAAATTAACAATAGCACGCTTATTTCCCATGATCTGCAACGGATGTTGGCATAAAAGAGCAAAATTGGGTGAATGATTTCTATATATCAAAATGACACAAGTTTGTTGCAAATTTCAAAATTAATTGACCCGCCCCACAAACGTGTGGTAATATAATAATATTATGTGGGTTAAAGCGAATAAAAACACCTTTTAGCAAGTATTTTATTGCTTTATCATCTAATATTACACAATCGAATGGTGAAATCGATCTCGACTACAACTTTTTCGAAATTTCACTAGATACGAGAAGGGTTATTGCCATATGGTAATAGTCCCTAGATAAATTTATTAAATTGTTGTATACCTTCGTGCATTGAAAATCGAGCGGTAAAAGGTGAAAGTTATTGATTCAAATCGTGAACTCATAAATTCAAAAAAAAAAAAAAAAAAATAAAATAAAAAGGAAATCACTTTCACTAATAAATTTCAATTTTTTTTAAATATCAAATATGACAAAATACGTACCACGAAGTACATCGGCAGGAATTAGCCGTTTAAAAACTTTAGGTTCCTCCTTTTGGCACACTGCATAAACAAAAAACGAAGCAAAAATCAATACGAATTTCATTTTGCCTTGTCTTGTTGAACCAGGTCACAAAAATAAACAATACTCGAAGGGAATTGGTACCTATTAACTTCCATTTCGAATGCATCGCTCCTAATATATATATCTTAACGGGTACCACTAGTGGGGATGACAATATTATACCCAACTGCACTCACTGAATGTTAAAGGAATGTTACTCCTCTTCAAAAAAAAAATACCTATAATAAATTACCTAATTTACTATAAGTCTTTGTAAACGACGAAATTATTCTAAAAAAAAAATATGGAAGAGATCTAACTTAATTGGGCAATTATTTAAAAAAAAACGAATTTGGTTTTTTATTATTATAATTTTAATTAGGTTAGTGAAAGGTTCGCGTTAATTAAAAATGCAACTATGAAAAATATTAATGTCAATTTCTTTGCATAATGCAAATATGATTACAACGCCAAATTTGAGTTGATTTGAAAAATTGTTTTTTTTTTCGTTTCTGAAATCGAAAGTTATAATATCTATAATAAATTCAAGGCTGACAGGAGCCTGCCCCAAAAAATGAATAAATAAAAATCTTTGACCTTGTTTTATTAATTTATAGCGAGACAAAGAATAGAATGTCTTCACTAATAAATAATTAGACATAAAGTTGATTGTGTGTTAGTTACACTTTTATGGGTGGGTACCATTGATAAACTTTGAAATAGAAACCCATTTTGTCACACAAGATATGATTGCAAGAAAAATGTGCATCAAAATTTGGAAAATTGCCTCTGAACGTTTTCGAGTAGGTAATGCAATTCAAATGACGCCTCATTAGTCGTTAATACCCTTTCGACATTAAAAATAAATTACTTAAAGGTATTTGTGGTGGAAAGTTACAAATTGTTTTCAATGAATTTAGGTAGATTTTACGGTAGAAAATTCAAAAAATTATGAAAATATAAAGAATGTCAATTCATTCTCAATTAACCGGCCATTTTTCAGTTGAACAAGGAAAAAATTTTCATTTCGATTTGACTGTACCTAGTTAAGTTGCCAAATTGCCGTGTATTAATTCTAATTGAAGCTTGACGAAATTGAACTTAATTGGCAAAGGAAATTTATAATTTTGTTATTTATTTTGGATTTGCAAAACCCACGTGATTAATAAAATTGGAGATTTAAGTACCTCAGATGTCTTTTGGGAAATTTTGTAATTCTGCTTGTAGTATCAGCAGAGTTGTTCTTGGACAATACGGGTGGGCCAACGAAAAGGTAATGACACGCCTGTTTTGGGACACTTAGACAAGTTTCTTAAAAAAACGCTCGGACACGTCGATTTTTTATTTTTGGGGGACAACTTTTGATGTCAAATTTGACTTTGTCAGGTCAACCCCCTAGCCCAGGCAACCCCTAACTCAAGAATTTAAATAGGGAAAGGGAGTCGAGCGACCCCTCATTTGAAGCGTCTTTTAATTCTCTATTCGACAGTACAAATTAAAATTAGCTTTGTTCAATTTTTTTTTCGCCCTATGAAAAGCACCCCCCAGATTAACTAAGGTGGGGGTGTTGTTTAGGAAAAATCCTGAAACACACCACCTTTGACCTTTTGAACGGCACATTTTGATGTCAAATTTAACCTTACCAGGTCAACCCCCTTACCCCAGCAACCCCTAACTCAAGAATTTAAATAGGGAAAGGGGTGTCGAGCGAACCCTCATTTGAAGCGTCTTTTAATTCTCTATTCGACAGTATGACCGAAATTAGTTTTATTCAATTTGTTTCCACCCCCATGAAGAGCGCCCTCTAGATTAACCAAGGTGAGGGTGTTGTTTAGGAAAAATCCTGAAATGTGCCGTTCAAAAAGTCAAAGGTGGCGTGTTTCAGGATTTTTCCTAAACAGCACCTCCACCTTAGTTATTCTAGGGGGTGCTTTTCATGGGGGTGAAAAAAATTGAATAAAACTAATTTTAATTTGTACTGTCGAATAGAGAATTAAAAGACGCTTCAAATGAGGGGTCGCTCGACTCCCTTTCCCTATTTCAATTCTTGAGTTAGGGGTTGCTGGGGCTAGGGGGTTGACCTGACACCGTCAAATTTGACATCAAAAGTGAAAAATGAAAAATCGACGTGTCCGAGCGTTTTTTTAAGAAACTTGTCTAAGTGTCCCAAAACAGGCGTGTTACCTTTTCGTTGGCCCACCCTGTATAGAGAGAATTGCTCGAAAGGGAAATCAATTTTCCTTCGCCCCGAGTCAAGATGGTAGCACTGACCTGTATCTTAAAGGACTGAGCATTCTAATGATCCCCTCCACTACTTTTGAAGCAAATTGAAAACCGAAATTTTAAGGTGCCAATTAGTAATTTAGGTTTGTTGTGTTGGTGATTATTGGTAACACTGTAACTAATGTTTTCATATAGGTTTCAGGGTTATTAATAGCCACTTTATTGTTTACAAATAGGTACATAAATTGGAATGGACGACGTTTCGCCAAATCTGGCTTTTTCAAGTCTACAAAAGAAGGAAATTTTAGTTACTTATACTTTACATACTGTTATTTTACTTTTTTTTTTTTTGGGTTTATTCATCTAACATGTATTAAATTATATATAGATAAGAGAAAGGGCTTATAACTTACCAATTATTAAAAATATGTTATTACAAAAGTAGGTACATGTGTAATTTTATAATGTACCTACTTTTGTAATAACATATTTTTAATAATTGGTAAGTTATAAGCCCTTTCTCTTATCTATATATAATTTAATACATGTTAGATGAATAAACCCAAAAAAAAAAAAAAGTAAAATAACAGTATGTAAAGTATAAGTAACTAAAATTTCCTTCTTTTGTAGACTTGAAAAAGCCAGATTTGGCGAAACGTCGTCCATTCCAATTTATGTACCTATTTGTAAACAATAAAGTGGCTATTAATAACCCTGAAACCTATATGAAAACATCCGTAAGTAAGCCGTACTATCAATACCAAAACTGTAACTAATGTTTTTGTTTACATAAACATAACCTTGTTTCATGCGTGGTATAAACCTTAGGTTAGGTATAAACTACGTTTAAACATTGTAATATGTGATTATACTACTTTTCACCAGATATTAAGCATATAGGTTAGAACAAGCTAAGCTGTACCAGCTGATACCAGTACTACCAACACATTATAAATACTGCGAGCTACCATCATTACATAACTAACGCACTATTTGGCACCTGTAGTAACTAAAATTTAGGTGGGGCTTGTTTGCTTCAATGTTGTATTGAAGAATGCTCAGTCCTTTAAGATACAGCTGTATCTTAAAGGACTGAGCATAGGTCAGTGGATGGTAGCAGTTTTATGAAATGGCGCTGGTGGTCTAAATATCGCTATCAGCATGGGCGCCCATGCAGCAATTTCCATGGAGGGGGCAATTTGGGAAGATTGAACAATTCGTTTTATTTAAATTAAAAATTATTACTGCTTAGAGTCCGAGTCCAGGAGAGGGACAACGGCCCCCTCCCTTATGGGCCCCCATGCCAATCAGTGAATTACTCGAGAAAGATACCAATATCGTAATCCGTTTGAGCGTTATATTACTGTGTAATCTTTGAAACAAACGAAATAATAATAATAATAATAAAGGTGTGTATTTTAAGTAATGAGAATATTTTTGACATGACGCGACTGTCCGCCAGAGCGCGCTCGGACGGTTTGAGTAGCCCGCTGGCTACGTTTGAGGCAAGATCACGCGTGGCTTGGACGTATGCCAAAAACTGGGTGCAAGATCAAAATGCAGAAAAGCACTGAACAGCGTTATTTATGCAATCAAATTTCGCGTTTGTCTTGGGAAAACTGGTGCATCAACGCTAGAAATGATTCATCAAGTAGACAGCAGTGAAAGCTTATCACCAGCTTATGATTTTAGGTGGCACAAACTGTTTAAAGAAGGCCGTGAGAGGGTGGAGGACGAGGCCCGTACAGGTCGCCCTTCAATCTTATGAACCGAAAACAACGAACAAGGTGTTCGACATTTACCGAACTGGAACCGACGTTATGATCGCGGGAAACCTTGGTATGGATACAATGGTTGTGCACAAAATTATCATAGTGGATTTTGCGATGAGAAAGATTTGCACAAACCCTGTCCCGAAAGTTTTGACGGACCAGCAAAACCGTGAGCTCGTTTCAAAAGATCTTTTGGAAAACATTGAAGCAGACCCCCATTTTTTTGAAAATGTCCTTGCCGAGGATGACAGTTGATTCTTCGAGTACAACCCCGAAACCAACCGGTAGAGCTACGAATGACACACTCCGCTATCGCCTCGACAAAGAATGCTCGCATACTCAAGATTGAAAGGAATGCTGATTGTGTTCTTTGACAAAAATGGTGTAGTCCACTCGAAATTTGTGCCCGAAGGACAGACAGTCACTGGTGCCTTCTACGTGGAAGTGTTAAAAAGAGTGCGACCAGAAATTGCCGCTAATTGGAAGCTCCATCATGACACACCTCCTTTGCGGTTCAAACTTTTATATTAGATATGTTCAAAGTAGCCTTCTGCTATAATGCACTTAACATTCTTCCCTTCCACTACTTAAATGCTCCAAGCCATTCAGCTTTAGGAATATCTACTATTAAATTAACACCGAACAGCAAACCTCTCAGAAAAACATTCTTTCCCCTAAATTCTTTTTTAGCCCAATAGAATCGCCAAAAGTCGCACATTGCCAGATCGAGTGAGTAGAGCGGGTGTTCGATTATATTAATCTTGTTTATAGCCAAATACTGCCTAGTTAGCTCCGCAGTGTGGGAAGAAGCATTATCGTGATGTAACATAATTCCCTTTTTTGGCACTTCCGGCAAACAGTGTTGGACGTAGGTAGGTACCATTTAGCTGTGACAGTCTTCTGCTCCTCTAGCTTAATAACCGGTACTTCTAAATAACCCAGCGTACATTACTTTCTTTATTGCTCGCTGCTTTCTGATTATTGTTGGTGGGGCTTCGTCTTCGTGGATCCATACGCGACTCACTTATCCAATTGGCATGTCCAAAAATGTTATGTAATGTTTGGATAAATTTCTCAATTTCCTAGCTTATTATTACTTAACTTAAGGAATAGGCAGGCCAAAATATTTTTTATTGAGATTACTTTCTTTGGCGAACGATTTCGGTCTTTTTGACCATCATCAGGTCTAGCCTCGGTTGAATTGAAGATGAAGATGACGTGTAAGAGGTGATGAAGAGTGATAATCGGTGGTGGAATAACAGCTGTGCATGTGAGGTGATGTGGTGAAGATTATTCCACCACCGATTATTACTCTTCATCGCGTCTTACACGTCATCTTCATCCTCAATTCGATTTGAGGATCAATTCAATCGACCCTCGGCCTGATGGTGGTCAAAAAGACTGAAATCGACCAATAAAGAAATATTAGCCTGCCTACTTTATATAGGTATATGTATACCTATACTCCTCAATTGGTATGTAACTTAAAAAAACGGATGTCCATCATTGTTAGAGTTTCGCGGCAAATTCGTACTCGTTCTGCTTTTTCAAAATCTAGAAGATGACGACAATTTTTCTCAGATGAAGGTGGTCGTGTATTATTATTTTCACATGTGAGGATTCAATTCCCAGTTGAGCCTATATTACCTACGGTTATTTGCTTCCATAATATTCTTCACAGCAGTAATGTTTTCCTTTGTCACAGCGGTAAAGGGAGGGCCCCCCTGCGCCTTTCTGGCGATTAACTGCAGTTCTTCCACGTTTCGAATTCCTTAGAGACACCATCTGTAAATTGTTGCCAAGGAAGGAGACTGATCGCCAAACGTCGATTTCAAACTTTCTTCGCAGTTATACGCACTTAAACCTTTTTTAAAGTCACAATAAATCATTATGCGAAAATGTTCTCTTGTTAGTTTCATTTTTTCACCACACTTGCGAAACTGAAAACTATCTTTTTCAAATGACATTAAACAAAAAAAGACATCGGGATATGACCTCAAACTGGAAAAGTCCTTAGGGAATTGTCTCAAAATGGCTACAAAATTCTCACTTACATATGCAATGCTATACTGCGACTCGAATATTTTCCATTTTAATGGAAAACGGCAGAAGTTGTGATGACCTTGAAACCAGGAAAAAGTCCATATGATGTCAACCGTACCGGCCTATCAGCCTTCTACTAATCCTATACAAAATCCTAGAAAAAATCATTTTAGAACGAATTACTCCGATCATCAACGATAACCCAATTCTACCAAATTATCAATTTGGCTTCTGGCACACAGGTTTATAAATTAAAACTTGCATTTCCGCATCCACCCTACTAAAGTCTTACCTTACAAATATAACATTCCTAGTCAAGTATCAAGATCATCACACTAAACTGATTCCAAGCCTGTCAGGAGTACCACAGGGAAGTATCCTAGGGCATGTACTGTATTCTATATATACCTCCGATTGCCAGAAACAGCTGAAACATTTGTGGCTACATATGCCGATGATACCATAATACTATCATCGCACGATAATCCTGATACCGCCTCTAGTAACTTCCAATCCAATTTGAAGCATGGATAGAACGTTGGAGAATGAAAGTCAACGCATCAAAATCTGAATATACATATGTATAACATTCGCATTATAATATGGAAACTGCCCTCCAGTATATCTAAATGCTACTCCAATAAGGAAAAAAGATGCAAAAAAATATTTACGATTACATCTTGACAGAAGATTAACCTGGCGTAGTCCCATCTTCAATAAAAGTAAACAAGTAGGGATAAAATTCACTAAAGTGTAGGTACTGGTTACTTGGGAGGAATTCTACATTATCTGTCGACACTAAAACTCTTGCTGTACACATTCATATTAAAACCCATCTGGACATATGGAACGCCACACTGAGGCACTGCCAGCAAATCGAACCTCGAAATAATACAGAGATATCAAAATAAGATATTAAGAACAATAGCCCGTGTGCCATGGTACGCGTCCACAATAAACCAAGAAATTGCAAAAACCAGTGCCAAACATAAAGCCAAGATCATGACGCACCCTAATCAATCATGACTTCACACAAAATTATGCGCTAGTTATTTGTTATTGAGATAACAGAATTGTTTATTTGTCGTCAATAAATAGTGTGGCGACCACACATGATCCTGCTACACAGTCGCTTACATACTGACCAACGAATGATTCTCATTGGCCGATCAATGACAAAGCGTCGACACCGGCCAGAATCCTTTAAAAGCGAACGCATTTGCCACACCAGTCAGAGCCAGAATTCATAGCCGCCAACGAAACACCGACCAGTCCGTCTACATCGACCCGTCTGCCTACATTCCAGAACCGGTCTACCCTCCGGCAACTGATCTCCATGATTAACCGCATTCCGCGTTGTTAAAACTTGTACATATTTGTTGTTTTCACAACTCCCAAAACTTTATTCTTTATTTGGCACGATCACCAAATCGCTGGTGACTCTATCCAACCGCCAAAAATAGCACAAAAGTGGCAGCAATAGCAAAAAAATTCACGAAAGTAGTCAGTAAATAGCAAAAAAAGTGGCAAAAATAGCGACAACATTTCTGGAATTTGGTAAACGGGCATCGCAACCTTTATGGATATAGGCATTATAATATCATCCCCTAAGAGGTTTTGTTACCCATTTTAGGAACAACAATTCTTACGGTAGTGATATTGAAGATCGCATAAATGCAAATAGAAAATTAGGAGTTGCAGTTATGAATTGTGAAAAATGCATTCGACATTATAAAGAATTTGTGTCAATAGTTAATTGACGAATGCATTTGATCTTTCCATAGATCTAGACGACATTTTAACTTTTGAATCATTTTAACCTTTCAATCATAAATAAACTTCTTTCTAAAAATCTTTTTTTAATTTTGCAAAAAAATAGTATATTAAAGTATAAGTGGATAAACAGGTCTGTAAAACACGTGCGAGTTTTCAAGCACGACGGCGTAGCCGGAGTGCTTGAAATAGAGCAAGTGTTTTAAAGACCTGTTTATCCACGAATACTGTACGCTATTTTTTTTATTGGTTCACTTTGAAATCATAAATAATGGTATTAAAATGGAAATGGAAAGAAGAACCATTTCTGGGGAGGCACAATGGGTTTGGAGATTATATCGTAAAATAGAATGATTTAATTTCGCGAAATTTTCAAATTGCCCTCGTAAAGAACACATTAAAGTTAGCGAGGATACGATATGCATTTAATTTTGTGTAATTTATGAATTACAATTAAGCACACATTTGGAAACCGAGAAGCATTTCCTAGTTTTATTCGTAACTCTATGGTCCATAAAAATTTATTGTACCTACACTATAAGAATAAGGTGTGTATCATTAACATAGTACAATCTCTTTATCGTTACGATATTTAAATAAATAAATTAGCATATCAATGTCAATGTCATTGTAATTAACACTTACAAACGATGAAGTTGAGATGAAATATGGTTTCTGTACGGTGAGTCATCGTGTGCTTAAAACCGTAACATTTTTGATATAAAATCTAAATGAGATGAACAGTTTTGTTCAACTAATCGCAAGTTCCTGCTCTGCCAATTAAAATGATTTGCACGGATAAAATCAACAACATCTGAGTAACGGAAGATTGGTACCCCTTCAAAGTTTTTCCTCATGCTAACTGTAACATGGTGTTTTTCAAATCCGGGTGAAATATAAGCTAAGGCCTCATCAAAATTTGTCGCAGCATCATTCCGTCAAGTTGTATCAGTTCACAATCCGACATAGAATTTTTCCAAAGTTCTCCACTGTTCTCCATTTTTCGCCAATCGTATCTACTGTCTTCCAGCCATCGATTTTATATAGTCAACCTATTTGTTTGTAGTCGGTCCACACTTCTCTTTGTTTGTCGTTTGTCTTCACTCCCACTCCGATTTTTTGCCCATCTCCATTTTAATTTTGCAATCTCCTCTATGTTATACTTTTTCCTAATCTCCTAGTTTTTGATTTTACACGTTAGAGAAACATCATTTTGCGTTGTTTTTAGTGGAACATTTTCCAACCAGTATAGCACGAACTATATCTCAAAGCCGCCTAACGGCTTGTGATCAGACCCATATAGGCATTTTTTAAATCGGACTCTTGTACAGACTCTTAAAGAGTTCCCTCTAAACCTTAATATTTCAGATCTAATCTACATTGTCCTGATGATTTACCCTTTCTCATCCATTTCACATTTCTATTCAATCCGTACACATTCAGAACCGACATTTACTGTATTGCTCTCCACTCGTAACCACTGTAAAATAACCTTGTATAATATAACATCGTTGTGAATGCAATACCTTACAGTTCACGTAGACGACTTTCTGATCATCTTTGCCTTGTGACTTCGTTTATCCCTCTCGACTTCCTTCTTAAGATCTTTATTGCATTTCGCTGAAATACCACGTCTTTCAACATTTAACCATACAAAACATTGTTGCCTTTAGAGCAGCCTGTATAAATTTTAGGGAATATTACCGCGAAGAGCGGAATCCCGTAAAGAAAAAGCATTACCTATTTATTATTTACTTTGCATACGTTTTTTTGATCCTAGTAAATCGTTATGGTTGATAGTATTCGATAAACATACGTACAAATTGGCCCCTTTTTAGGACATTTAAGTAAAGATTCTCACAAGACAACCACGTAGCCTATCCTTGCAAATTAATGTTTCAATGTCAACTCAATAGAGTAATTGGTATTTTTCATTCAAGTGGCGGTGGATGGCACCAGCGATGAATATCAACTTACTAATTTGCCAGGTATCCGCCGTCCCATGCCTAATACCAAACACCATATAATTAATACTTAAGATATTTGTAAGATTCTTTGTAACATAAAAAAAGCCTTGACCTTTTAGTTTTCTACGTTCAGTATGTATCTCTCCATGATCAATTATTCCATATTTATTAATAATTAGATCATAAACTGCAGAAAAATTCCAGCGGAAGATGTGGGCTAAATACAAACAGGGCGATCATTACCCACCTATAATACCTTAATAGAGAAATTAGCACAATATTGTCACACGGTGTACTTCATAGCAATGCGTGCGAATAATTATACACGATTTTGTCAAAATCATTGAGTCGAAAAATTATTGTTAAGAAACCCAGTTATTGCATGTAATTTAATTTTAAGTATGTCGTTGGGTCACTTTCCGATTAAAATTGTAAATATTATAAAATATTCTTCAAACCTGCTTCATTGTACTTTTTGAAGATTTTGTTCGTGAGGAGGTTTGCGTAATAGGAAGTTGATTTAGCGGTAGCGTCATTTTTGAGTAGACGTTAATTAGAATTTAACAATACTATTCTTAAAGTAGTAATTAAGTTCTGTTATGGTAAATGAATTTATGTGATTTTCCCTAACCTTGTTTTTATGGTAATTGTAAAAGTGTAACCTTCTCAGCCTAATTATTTTTTTTTGGTAATTGTTTTCTCAGAAATGATATAGGTACTTACCTACCTAAAAGTGCATATTGTGTATCTCAGGTAAATAAGTGTTGTGGCGACAAAATAATTTCTAATTAGCTGCAATTATAGGTCAGATCCAAATGGAAAGATCAAGATTGAAATCACCAATAATCACTTTGATTCTATGGAAACTCAGTAGAATTGAAAGGGTAATTAGAGTAACAAAATAGAAAACATCCAGGTCGTTAAAAACTTTCAAACAACTTAATGGAAAAAGTTGGCTAAAAGAGTAGGTATAAACAGCATAAACTTAAAGAGAAATTGATACCTCAGATCCATGATCTCCATACTCAACAACAAGGCATCATTTGTGACATTAGGGTGATGGTTACTTTTACCACGGAGTAGTAAATAGTTTGTTTTTTATCCATCCTAGGTCAAAGTCTGAAGTCTTGCAACGATTTGAAATCTATTCGTACACCCAACAAATTTCGATGTATTTGTGACAAAATCTGCTAAAATGAGCTTTTTTGGGATAAGTAGCCATAGCCACAAAAGTAGTATAAAAGCGGTTTTATAAAAAGTTATAAAACAATGCACATTTTGTGTTTGGATCCTTTGAAATTAAGGTAGAAACTAGAAACCCAAAATGTCGGTTAGTGGTGTAGTTCGACTGCAAGATGAGATCTGGTGTTTCGCAGGATAGTCTTGTAAGTAAAATATTTGGTTAAAAATTCCCTTAATCCCGCATACGTTGGTATTTTAAACGGGGTTTCATTTTTTATTAGGTCGCCTGCGTGAAGAGCAACTAGAAGACACTTTAGAGTGGACTTCAGAGCAATCAAAAGGGCACAGAGTAAAATCTTCATTTTACAGCACATTGAAATTACTGCTCCCTAAGATCCATAAAAAGATCCAAATCAGAAATAAGACAGTACGAATGAGGAAAGTGGAAAACGCAGTGTGGAAAGACTGATGACATGGAAATGAGAGAAAAAATACTAAATAATAACTTAGATATGTACAGTAGAGCTGTGGTTTTTGGTGCATAATCGTACAAAAAAACATTAAATGTTATGAAAAGAAAGAAAAGAAAATTTACGAAATAAAGATGTCAAAAGAATGAATGGGGAGAATGGTATACGAAGTGAGACCAATAAAGAGACTAAACAGAGACGAAGAGGAACAAGACTGGATGAAAGGTGGAAAAGGGGGTAGTTGAAGTATTACTGAGAAGAAAAACAGAGAGACAACTATGATCAGAGGTTGATGGCCCATCAAAATGTATACGTGTGTTGTATTTACATCATACTGGAGCAACTTTGCAAACGGAGTGACGCAGCATGAGTGATGAAGATACTTTTTATTTTCATAATTAATGGAAAATTTATCCATGTCTTCCAAATGACAGAGATGGTGATTGGTAATCACCCTCGTGTAGAGGCTATTACACAGACGACGAGACGGTACAACACACTTTGTGAGTGACACGCACTTGTCCAACTGAGACGATCCACGTCGGCGGTATCCTGGCCAGACCGGGCTACGATTAGAGCCGCTTCCTCTTCCAGCATCCTCAGGTTCATCTCACGTGGCTTGGTGACATTGCGGAGTCGGACGACTCTAGTCAGGAAGGAAGGTCCCAATTTGTGGCCTAAGTACGCGTGGAGTGTGGACTATGTGCACCCTCCTATCGTAATCCAGAATCCATGACAAAGATGGTGGAAATCCTCTTAATGATACTCAACACGTTACCTTATATCGAAACTACCTACTAAACCCACTCTCCAGACGTTTGTTCCTGCAAGACGGGAACGTTTACCACTAGGATGCGTCCAACATGGAGTTCTTCCTACTGATTGTCAGTGGTCTTGCCTTATTTCCTTTTCAGAATTTTTTTAATGTCGTCCAGTCCTTTTTTTCTATGCAGTTTTATTAGCAGCCTGTTGTTTAAGTCTTTTGGATGGACCTTCCTACTTTTCCTTTTTTGTTTTCCTGTGAGTCCTGTATACTTCTTTCTAATTCAACGTGCCCTTTTTGGCACTTCCACCGGGCTTCTTTAGTTCTTCTAGATCCCTGTTCCGCCAGTGTGTTGTGTATGGTGTCTGAATACTCGCTTTTTTAGCACATGTTCTTTAATTTTTTCTGGTTCGAACTTCGGTGCCACAGTGTCGGGGGCTATGGCTTCACTTATCCAAAGTTGTAGGTTATAATTCCATGGTCACTTAACGTATGTATCGAGTATGTGGAATCAGCGCTATGCGTAAATATTTTAGGCCAATCGAACCTGTTCTACCGACTAGAGCAGCTCCGATTCAGCGCATAAAAAAGCCTAGTATCAAACTGGACACATATGAGGCTAGGTAATGACCGAATCTGATTAGCTTTCGCCGCTCTAGGTTTGGGAGGAGGCTTGGTCGCAATTTCGAAAGTCTACCAGCTGCATTTCTGAAACATGGTTATGTTGAAGATATAATAAGGTTCCGTGCGTTCTTGTTTGTAAGAGGTTGAAGAGAGATTCTGTGTAAAATAATTCAAAAATAAAGGCAATTTACATATTATTTTTTAGCAAAAGGTACAGTTGCTGTGATAAAAGCTGAGATGGCTAGAAAGAAGATCTTGAGCAACTCTTGAATGCAATAATAGAATTGATTATGTTTGCTCGAAAAAAGGGGAGATTTTGTAACTATATTCATGTTGAAGCGTCATCAGTAGGTGTCATGTCGCTGAAGTGTAAACAACATATACTTTCTTTGTGCTCTAACCATGTCAACATTTGTGCAAACAAAATACAATTTGCGGGAGCGCTGCTTTCTTGTTTTAATTTGAAGAAAAGTACAGCTGATCGACATCGATTACCATGTGAAGTATATGGGGGACCATACTCCATCAATAAAAACATGTGAGTACCGGTTCCGGCGTTTTAAGTGGGGATTTTGCCACCAGCGACAAAGAACGTGAAGGGAGGCGAGTAAAATTTGAAGACGCTGAGTTCGAGGTGTTATTAGATCAAGATTCATGCCAAACTCAAGAGGAGGTCGCTGAAACCTCGGAAGTGACTCAATGCCATGGGTATGGTACAAAAAAAGGAAATTGGGTTCCGTATGAACTCAAGCTAAGAAATTTCGAACGCCGTTTTTTCACGTGCGAGCAACTGCTCCAAAGGTAAAATCGGAAGGGTTTTTTGCATCGAATCGTGACGTAGACGAAAAGTGGATCCACTACAACCTAAAGCGCAGAAAATCGTGGTAAGCCCTGCTATGCACCAACTTCAAAAGCAAAACCGAATATTGGTGGAACGAAACTAAAGGTGTGTGCATCTGATGGTATCAGTTTGGAGTGATCTACTCCAGCCTTACGTAATCATGACTGGGAACGTTACCAACAACAATTGATGCAATTGAGCCGAGCATTGAAGCTCAAACGCCCACAATATGCCAAGAGACACGGTGACCTTTCGGCACAATTTGCTCGGCCACATGTTGCAAAAGTTATTAAGGACATTTTGGAGGCGCTTCAATGGGATGTTCTACTCCAGCCAAGATATTGCTCCTTCCGACTACCACTTGTTCCGGTCGATGACTCATGGTCTGGCTGAGCAGCACTTCACTTCTTACGCAGAAGTTAAAAATTGAGTCGATTCTTGGATCGCCTCAAAAGATGAGAAATTTTTTCAACGCGGAATCCGTATGCTGCCTGAAATATGGGGAAAAGTCGTTTTATTTGAGAATTACCTACCTTACGATTTTTGTCGATAATATGTAGGGGATGATGAGTTTGGTGTTCGATGAGTTTCGTCGCAGTCTGTCTTTTACGTCTCGACTGTTTCCGCCATTGTTCACCAAGACTTATCAAATTATTTCTCTTGGGTACATACTTTACATAGCACGGTCACTTCAAAGACCTTTTCTTAGGTAATGGCGTTTGCCAGTTTGGCCTTTTTCCAATGTCTTTTGGCAGTACTCGTTTACTTTCTTGTAGCCTTCGTTGAGTACGGCGGCTAAGGTCTTGTATCCATTATCTAAGTTTTTGGAGTTGAAAGCTCCCAGCAAACACACATATAAAATATAGGTACATACAACATATATAAAATTGAAGTAAATACCCCTACATATGCTTTTTTATATATCAAGTATGTAAGTATTCTTTAATAAAGTTATATAAACCGTATGTCACACATTACGTATATTTTACATAATAGTATAGAAACTTACGGATATTGTGTATACAGAAATTTATATAATATATACATACAGATAATTACATATCACTCATGAAATTCATGTGCTGTCATATTTACATAATTAGATTTATGTACGTTATATGTAAAATCTTCTATGTAAGAAGGATTACATATTTTTTATGTATGCCTTCTGTAAATATAATTAGAAATTATCATTACATATATTGTATGGTCGAAAATAAAGTCCGTTTCCATTTGCGCCGCATAAGTCACCGCACGGGCGTCTTTTCTATAACGCCAAAAATTGTAGTTATAATGTATATTGTAGGTATAATCATTGAATAAGACTTCGGTCAACGATATAATCAAACAAAATTTAAACTAATAACGCGAAACAGCGCAAAGTTACGAAGTATGAAATAAAAAAAAGGGCAAAGGTTCGAATCCGGTTAAGGGAAACTTTTCAAGCAAGTATAAAATAATAAACTGTCGGCTTTCAGTTCAGGTAAAAAAACGGGTTGGTGCAAGAATTAAGTTAAATATAATTGAAAGTACAGTTGCACGTAAAAATGTAGTTTTTCCATTTTTTCATCGCACCGCTTTTACAACTAATATTTTTTATGTAAATATATATCTATATACATAAACCGTATATAAATTCATTTGCTACAGATGTAATAGAATTTACATCTAATAGACATATATGTATATTATATGTCAAATTGCTGACATCCTGACATTAGTTATCTCTTATTTATCTTCCAGTTTTATGTAATTCTAACAAGCTCTTACATAATTTGTATGTATTTTATATATAAATGTGTTTTCTGGGAGATAGTTAGAGCTCAGACCGTACGTGACTCGCGCTGATGTTGGTGCGACGATTTTAGCTACTGGAGTTCTTGTTGTTCTAGTAGCTTATTTCTATAGGAGTATTGGTGGCTGATTATATCTGCAACGCCAGATGGAGTTGCTGCTCTTTTCGTTTCAGTTTCGTATTGCTTCTTTCCTTGCCATGAACCCTAACATAGGAGCTGCATCTGTTGCATTTGCGCTAATTAATACATTATTACTCTTTATCTATGTCCCCAACGTAAAATATACAATACTGAAGAATTGCTAATTGGCCACACCCCTGCTATAGGTAATTATCCCCTAGATACCGGTGGTCTCTAGTCTATAGTTAAATTGAATGTTTTATACTAATAATTTCGTTGCACCACGAGATGATATTATTCAACCTGCTTTTCATTTAAGATTACCTACTCACTACACCAAGTCAAAGGTCCTCTTGAGAGCTTGATGTTGCGAACACAACACAATAATATGCTTTCTAGTGAATTATTCGATCACATTTGACGAGGTCCCGAACGGCTACAGGGAATGTTCAGCTTTTTGTCTAACCCCGATGGTGCAAACATTGAACGTAGATACTTGCCTTGTTAGAAATTCCACATGGATCGGTTTACCACCCCATATTCTTTTTTTCTAAGAAAGAAATCTAAGAAAAGTTGAGATTCGATAATGATTGGGTTGTAATTTCCGGTGTCGGAAAAAAAACCCTGGAAAAAGAACCCCTGGAAAAAGAACCCCCGGAAAAAAACCCTGAAAAAAACCCCCGAAAAAAACCCAGGAAAAAAACCCCCCGAAGAAAAACCCCCGAAAAATAATTATAGATGGCTGTGAATAAATATATAAATATACAAAGTTTGGAAATAAAAGTAATGCCAAACTCAAAAATATATAAATATACAAAGTTTGGAAATAAAAGTAATGCCAAACTCAAACGTAGATTGCCACTAAAGCGTCTAGGTTATTTGCAGGTGTAGTATATTTTTTTTAAATTGATACAAAATGGCAACATGGTACTAAACAAAGTTTGGAAGTAAAAAAAATGCTAAACATAAACGTAGATTGCCACTAAAGCGCCTAGGTTATTTGCAGATATAGTATATATTTTTTTAAATTGATACAAAATGGAAACATGACACTAAACAAAGTTTGGAAGTAAAAAAATGCTAAACTTAAACGTCGATTGCCACTAAAGCGCCTAGGTTATTTGAAGGTGTAGTATATTTTTTTAAAACCGATAATGGCAACATGACACTAAACAAAGTTTGGAAGTAAAAACAATTCTAAACTTAAACATAGATTACCACTAAAGCGCCTAGATTATTTGCAGGTTTAGTATATTTTTTTCAATTGATACAAATTGGCAACATGACACTAAACAAAGTTTGGAAGTTAAAAAAATGCTAAACTTAAACGTCGATTACCACTAAAGCGCCTAGGTTATTTGCAGGTGTAGTATATTTTTTTTAAATTGATACAAAATGGCAACATGGTACTAAACAAAGTTTGGAAGTAAAAAAAATGCTAAACATAAACGTAGATTGCCACTAAAGCGCCTAGGTTATTTGCAGATATAGTATATATTTTTTTAAATTGATACAAAATGGAAACATGACACTAAACAAAGTTTGGAAGTAAAAAAATGCTAAACTTAAACGTCGATTGCCACTAAAGCGCCTAGGTTATTTGAAGGTGTAGTAATATATTTTTTTAAAATCGATAATGGCAACATGACACTAAACAAAGTTTGGAAGTAAAAACAATTCTAAACTTAAACATAGATTACCACTAAAGCGCCTAGATTATTTGCAGGTTTAGTATATTTTTTTTCAATTGATACAAAATGGCAACATGACACTAAACAAAGTTTGGAAGTTAAAAAAATGCTAAACTTAAACGTCGATTACCACTAAAGCGCCTAGGTTATTTGCAGGTGTAGTATATTTTTTTAAAATTGATAATGGCAACATGACACTAAACAAAGTTTGGAAGTAAAAACAATTCTAAACATAAACATAGATTACCACTAAAGCGCCTAGGTTATTTGCAGGTTTAGTATATATTTTCTAAATGATACAAAATGGCAACATGACACTAAACAAAGTTTGGAAGTAAAAAAAATGCTAAACTTAAACGTAGATTGCCACTAAAGCGCCTAGGTGATTTGCAGGTTTAGTATCTATATTTTTTTCCAGTTGATACTTTTTCATTCTTTGATACCTTAGGTATATATATTATGTATGATTTTGTAATATTGATGTGAAATATAATGCAGTATAAATTTAAAGTAGGTATATGTTATTATATTATTTATTCAACGTTTATGTTTTATTCGGCGCATATGACAATCTTCATCAACAACAAAATTGATTCACAGCCATCTATAATATTATTTGTCGGGGTTTTATTTCCGGGGGTCTTTTTTCCTAGGGTTTTTTTTCCGGAGGTTTTTTTCCGGTTTTTTTTCCTAGATTCTGTAATAAATTTCATTCATCATTTATCATATAAATGAACATAAAACCTCCAATTCTAATTAGCAGACATTTGAAATTAAATTTAATAGCAAATTATTCACAAATTTGCACTGTCGTTAATTTTTTACTATGAGAATATACTAAACACGGCAATTGTACTTGATCTCACTTTCAATTTCATAAACTAACGCAACTCAGTGTGCAAATAATTACAGGAAATGTCTTAAAAATGTTAAAATTAGGCACAGCATTTGAAATACTACATACATAGTAGGTAACCTACTTGAAATTAAATGGAATTAAGGGCGATAATAGTAAAATAGTCACGGTCAACTAGATTGTTATTAAATGAATATAAATGATGCTTAAAAAACTTACAACCAGTATTATCATTAACGACCTGTTTCTTTTTCTTTTGGAAAAAAATCGTGTAACGACGATGTTCCGTTATTCATTAATTGATGTTGTACTCGTATATAAAGTTGTCACTTTCAAAGGATTCCACGTGTCACCATCGTTACGTAATGTCACAGGCGGAGACGTTTAAATGTCAGATTTGGGAATCCCTCCGGTTTTTTTTTTGTATAATATTTAAATCGATGTGGGCGCTTTACCTTTACAGTCGGGTCGCTACAACAGATCAACCTTGATCTCCTTCAAAAACCGGTAGAAAAACCGATTTCACTTTATAGTAGTAAAAAAAACCGGACATTATATTGTTTTTAAGATGACTAATTTCTGACTAACTTGAACTGGTAATTATGGCTGTCATTTTTTTCGCGATTTGCGAAATAAGAAATGGTTGATCTCACAATTTATAAAGGACGTGTCACACGCGTTCTACGAATTGTAATTTTACACGCGTAGAAAGTCGTCTCGTTCTTTGCGTTCTTTGCCGGACAGTTCAAAGGCTAAAGATTTATTTACTCACTTTTGCTTGGACATTTTTAGACTCTTTGAATTTCTTTTAATTCCCCCACTATTATACAATCTATTCCATTTGGAAGTAGGTACAATACCTAAATCGTTTTATTACTGTAACGTGTGAGGAGTTGCTCCAGCGTGCTATTTCACTTACAATTTTAGGTTTATATGACTTAAGTATGCCATATAAAGTATTTACTATTTTATAGTTTAACAGCTCACAGGGCAGGGCTCGGATAGTTATCTCAAAATGTACATGCAATATCCAACAAAAATGTTCCAAATAGGCAGTTAATTTTAAATACTTACAAAACTTTTTTAATAACGAGATTGAAGAATTATGAAATTAAAAATTATAAAGACTATATTTCGTTTACGTATGCAATATTGTCAGAAAATCACGGCTTATTTAATATTAAATGAAATAATAAGATAATGAGGGTGGAAATTTTATTCAAAATAATAGTTACCTAAACGATTACATTTGATGATCATTATGATGTAATAAACTTTCAAATGTAAACTTCCTTCTGTTGTTTGCTAAAACATTTTTGCATTTCTTTCAACATCGCATGACACAATTAGAGCGAATTTGACATTTTCTATTCCTACGATCTACAGCGTCTCCATTTTGGAACACCTTGTTAGTATTATTATTATTTATTCTAGGGATGGTCCCAATTGATTCACGTACTGCGACCTTTTGGTCTATTGTGCTCCCCTTCTAGAATACCCGTGTCTTTAACAAAGTTCAGGATTTGTGTATACCTCACATTGAAAAATAACGTGGTATGGCATTTCTTCTTCCTCACCACAACTCCTGTATAAGGGCTATTATTCAGTCCCATGTTGTGCAGGTGTTTGTTTAGACGACAGTGGCCTATCGCAAGTGTTATCTTCGTCCTACTTAACTTTAAGATGGACGCTGCTAAGTGAGTATTGCGTGAATTTCCTTTTTGGCAGTGTTATATGTAATCCCACAGACCGGTTAGGGTCCTATAAGTGGTCTCGCGCTTGCCACTTTCGCAAGCTCGTCGGCCACCGGGTTGCCTGCGATGTTGCCTGCGATTCTCGCGTGCCCATACTAGTGTGACTATTTCTGTCTTACATTTGTCTAGTGCGTTTATCCTATCCTATCCCTGAATTTACCACATATGAATCTACTGCTGCAATCTCTTTTTTGCAATCTGTAACTGTGAAGATTTTTTTAATAGCTCAGCAGCTGCTGTCGGGATTACATATAAATAGACTTGGAACACGGTCGCATTGTGTCCTAGGCGTACAGAGTTTCGGCAGCCCCGCCCGTTGCTCCCGTATACACACTCCTGTAACACCTTATTAACACACTTTATCTAACGGAATCCAGAGTATTTATTTTAGAGGAGGAACGCCTTGTAAAACTTTGAATGTTTTCGTTTAAAGAGAGTTGTAAAACACCTTCCGAAATACATCTAAAGTGAGATCTGATAAAAACCAAATCATTTCATTGTCAGCAAGTAAGAGTTATCCCTTTATTCTTTCACTCCCAGAACTCCAAATATAAAATTTGCAACACACATTGGCTCGACATCTGTTGTTTCATCTTTGTGTAACCCAGATATTGTTACCTGCTGTCTTCTTCCGCAACTTTTCTAAAATGGTGAGATATAGTGGTTCTAAATCATTCTTTCTTATAGTAGACTCATCGGGAACATTCTGGGTGGTGCATTATTTCCAAAAACGATTTTAAAACTTCGTTTTTAGTTTTCCTAAGGGTATGTCAGCGGATATAAACACTTAACGTAGATCATTATAAAATTTTTGGAGTCCCCCTGAGTCCAAAACCACCATCTTTGAAAAATATGTGTGGATCCGTTGGTGCGTACTCGTGACGGCTGCGGAGCCTAACCTATTAGGCCGATTTTGATGAAATTTAAAACTAAAGCCTATACAAAATTTCATCGGTAAAACAAGCTTCTCATCAAAAATTGTCCGAAAGGGGCCCAAACTAGGGGAGTTATTTTGGAAGCAATTATTCAAATTTTAACATAAACTTATTTCCCTTAGTGAAAAGTTAGTAAACATGGTTACAAGTAAAACTCCGTTTTTCGTTTGTTTCTAAATTCAAAATGACGGCCAATATAACAATTCTCCGAGTTTTTACTTTTTCGAGTGTAGCTCAAGAACTTAATTAAAATTTGAAAATTGGAAATTGTAGACAAAGGATGGCCAGAACTTTTACTTATAATTGATAAAGAACAAAAGATTAACGTGGTCAATTTATTGGTGTCCAAAATTGGTCAGAAATTAAAAATCGACTTTCTCAAAATCTGCTCCAAATATTTTTTTATATTTTTTGAAGTGTTATACATATAGTTCATGAAGAACTATTGGCACTACATTTATGTGTTTATTTCCCATAGGGTGAGGGAGATGAATGTTTGAAGTTGAAAATGTGAAAAATTCATAACTCTTTTGCTAACAAAGATGAAGAACTAAATCGTACAGTAAAGTAGAGGACATGCAACTCTTTTAAGCGAGTATAATATGTATACCAATTTACTTCCGGCTGAAATTAACAAAACATTAAAAATATTTATGACATACACTGTATATTATTTCAGGAGAAAATCAGAAATCGTTTTCTGATTATAACTTTACTACACACTATATATTTGTTTTTTTTATTTTTTTGAGTTATTACGCAAAAACTATTTTATTTTGAGTTATGTAGTATGCAAAAAACTATTTTATTTAATACGTCATTAAACGGGAAACTCGTGTGCCAGTTTATTGATCATTTTATTTTATTATATACGGCACTTATAGTTTTATTTTCGGTAATGGTTTAGAATACGGGACCATGCACCAAGACGTTTCAAACTTTATCCCTATAAAATGGGATGGCCACTTAACTATGAAAAGCTATAACATAATGGGCGCAAGTCACTAAATTGTTTTCAAAATTCAATAAATAAATAATAGCTTAGGTTGAGAAGAGGATTCAATTCACTAAAATCTTTTCTATTTATTGCTCGCATTTACTCGCATACATTAGATACGTGTATGTATTGAGCGGAGGCTCCCACGACCAGTCGGTAAGAAAAACGACTTCTGGAGTTGGACCCCGTGGGTGAAACGTTGAGTTTTTCAACTTTCACACGGTCCAACCTCGGAAGTAGCTTTATCTTCTATTTGAAATTAATTACTGTCAGGGTATGCGACTTGCAATGCCCAAAGCGCATTTGCATTAGACACATGTTATTTATACATAAACGGGGGTACACGCGATTCTCGAGTTTTGCGTGCTTTGGGGGGGGGGGGGGGGGTATCTGTGATTGTAGGTTGTAATAGCTTTTTTTTTAATATCACACCTTGTTGCTTGAAAAAAGAAAAAAAAAATTACATTTTTGTACCTTTTCAGATTTTTGACCCTGTAGGTATCTGTAATTTAGCAAGTTATTAAAGTAACTAAAATAAAGGATTACATTTACTTACATTTGACGTAAAAATCACAAAAATGGGTTGATATTTGGTAAAGATATACGAATTCGTTCCTACCTATAGTAAATTTTTACCAATTATTAAAAAAAATGTAAAATGCAAACTTTGTGGAATAGATTTGAGACCAAAAATACATAATGGCCCTTTCACAATGTTAATTACGTCTTTGCACATAGTCTTTGCCCCAAAATTAACGAAAATATAACAAATTCCGTGTGAACTTCATAAGGATAGTTTAGAATGAATTTTGAATGTAAAAGAACTCAATTTGGACATTGGCAACTTTTTGGGAATACGAATGGCCTTAGGGAGAATGTTTTAACATTCATCTTTAACTATAGTAAAACTAAAAATACCATAAAACATAAAATGTACAAATAGAAGCTGGTCTAACGTTGCATAACATCTGTTTTATAGAAAGACGAAAGACCTTCTCTACCTTAAACAGTTTCAAATTTTTGTTTATTTCACTACCTAAAGGCATCATTTACACGTATATGTACAGCAGTAAATATATATTTTACTTCCTCTTAATTACAATATAAGTTGTATATTTAGAAGTATAGTCAAAGTATAGGTACCTATTCTCTTTGGTATAGTGTAACGTAACAATACACTAGCCACCTACTTTCATCAATAGATATTAAATTAAATATGTAGACAAAAACATTTTTCTCGGTGAAAACATTCGACTATATATGTTACCTACGACATCGTCCATCGTTCAAAATCTCTAAATTCGAAATAAGCACACAAACATGTACATTTCGAAAGTTACCGAAAGAAGGTATCGGGACACATAAATTAGTCTACGATGAATGCTGTTACTACTTTTTATATCATTTTAACCTTGAAAATGTTAACGCGAGGCATAATAGATACTTGTCATTTTGAAAATTTTCGCGAAAATACTTTCTGCCATTGTTTTAATGTTTGAAATGGGTTAAGGACCTTGGACAGACAAATTTTGCATGTTTACACAAAATTTTTCCCCAAAAATAAGCACAAATAGCGAATTCTATTTTACACGTAATCTCCATAAGGAAACTTTGAACGTATTTTCTAAGTAAAGAAAATATATTTAGACACAAATACCGCTTGAATAAGATGACGGACTTTTATACTAAAATGTTTAAAACTTACTTTGAAAAAATTAGTGCAAACATTTACGTGGTTTGCGGGGTATCTATAATTGTAGCATTAATTTGTAGGTTATAAATTTATAATAGCTTTGGTTTTAAAATATCACATCTGCATTCGTCAGGATCCGGCGACTGTCGGAAAAGTGCACAGCAACACACACATATACACATCTTTCGGTTATTATATAGTGATTCTTTCGACTCATGTGTATAGTATAGTCCCTATATAGGAACTCTAGTATGAAACAGTAGACTGTAACTGTAAAATTAAGTGCTTAACAAACAATTTTTTTTAAAAAGGGCCGTTTCCTGCTCCAAATTTATTTCGTTTCTTGTATAAGGAACACATTTCCTCTCATTCGAAAAAAAATGTTCCGCGAACTTAGGCGGATCCCTGATTCTAAACTGTTACCTCCTCTTCCTTTGGCATGATAATTTAAGTTATTATGGTCACGTATTTATCTTCAACTAAGTTAAAATAAAATGAAAGTACAATTCGGAATCGCTATTCCGGTTCATTCATCGCAATAATCTTATGGTACTGGTACATTTCGAATTTTTTTGCCACTCGCCGAGTCACTAATTTGAATTGTAATTTCAAAAAATTCCAACGCTTAGGGTCAAATTCTCTAAAGTAAAATGTTACAATTAAGATTTTCTATAGTTTTTCTGCGCATTAGACTTAACTTTCAACAATCTAAAGTTGCTTTCCATATATTGCATATTTTTGCAATTAATAAATAGATCAAGAAAATAAAAAAGATTGTATTACTTACTTGAGATTCAGTCAACAACTTTTATAACCTTTGAAACTTCCTACAGGTTTGATTTATTATTGTTAAACAAAGTTGTAGTGAAAGGTAAAAAATATCCTTGCAAATAAACCTGCATTTTATTGTTAACGTTGTCAGTGCCGCGCTGGGAAGTGTCACAAACCACATGTACAACCGATTATGATTCAATCTCCTTAACAATTTAAATTAACAGTTATACCTACTATTGTAACGCAAATTTGGGTTACAAGAATGTCTCAAATTTACGTACCGTACATACAGGGTTCGCAAAGTTTATACAGGGTGATTTATATCAAAGTTGCATTTTGTAAACGGAACACCCTATACAGGGTTGCCCACTTGCCCCTGCGTTTTTCGATAGTACCTTTAAGATTGATTTTAGGACAAAAGAGACATTTTTTATTCAGATGTTCCTTGTTTACAACCTAATTATTTTAAATGGAACACTCTATAGATTAAGTCTTATATTTTTGAAATCCATATTCGATTCTAGACCAAGTTTGTTTAGTCTTTCACCTACTTAAGTCAACTCATTTAGGAGAAAATAAATGTTTTTTAAAAATCGTCGCCGAAATGAACAATCAGTAAAAAAATCATAACTATTCAATCATTGGCAACAGAGCAACAAAATTTGAGATTATCATAAACAAAAGAACGTTTTATTTCTCGATATGTTGATTTTGAACGAAATTTGTTGCAAAAGGGACGTACTGAATTTTTTCTAACGACCACAGAAGAACCGCCAAAAGTCGACTATTTTAAATAGAACACCCTGTATATTTTTTCATGAATGAACTGCTTTTTAAGTTAGCTTTAATTTTTACTAAATATGTCCTATATCTAAAGGTAATAGTTTCCGAGATAATGACCTTAGTTTGAATTACTTTGTTTTTTTTGCCCAATTCTGAAAGTAAAATTAAAGGAACCAACAAGAATAACAATATTTGTATCAGATATTTACTTATTATTACCTAAATTGTGTTGTTGCTTAAAAAACCAGGAATGTGAAACAAAAAAACGACTAGGTATTAAAATGTTATTAAGACAGTACCTATGCTGTTCTTTAATCATAAATACATTTAACATAATTGTCATGCCAATAACAATAGACGACATACGCTAGTTTAATTTCAATTGATTGTATTTGACACATTATCGTCTTCACTTTGTTAAAAAGGCTAAATCGAATCGGAAATGTCACGTTTTCCAAATAACGAACTGGTTGATATGGATTTCATTTTCGGCGAATGTTTCCAGGATACGTGAAGCTTTCAGATCAATCATACGAGTCATGCCTGATATCCTGGAAGATGTTAACACACATTTTTCAAATCGTGTAAGGCAGTGTTTACACAATACTGATGGGTTGTTTGAAAATTAATGTTTAGGTAATATTTTGTGTTTTGTACCGTTCGATTTTATGTAAGTTTATTTATTAATTAATGTTATACACTGTGGCCCGAAATAAAGGAGTACATTTTTTAATCTGAAATAACTTTTTTGTTTTTAGGGCGATTTATTTTCTTTTTACAGGGTTAATAGCTCAGCATGTCCCCAATATGAGTGCAAATTTTGGTATAAATAAAATGTACAGGGTCGGACTTACAAATTTTTTTCTTTAATGGTGCATTTGTGATCGTTGCAAATGAAACATGTTTTAGCTAAATTTGAACTGATATGCTCTTTCGGTACGGTAAGTACCCAGAACACTTCCGTACAAACGAAATTCTCCGAAATTGTAGGATTTGCGAAATATCATTTTTTTATTGAAATAAGGAAATAATACATTTTATTAAATAACACAAATTATAACTAAGAAAATTAGCTACATAATTTATAACTTAAAGTAAAATATTATGAATGTGGCCACCATGATTGTTCACCACTTCTTGTAGCCTTCTGCGCCATAAATTGATGGCCCCATTTATTTGTACGCTGTTCAAAGTTGTTCCATACAAACTGCATTCGTTCGAAGAAATGGCAGGAAAGATGTAATTTAGTGCTAAGGAGCTTCCGTTTTAGTGAAGATATTAAAAAAATATTTAAATTTACATAAATATTAAAATTCGATATTTTTCTTTAGTTTATGGCTAATGCGCGTACTTAGTACCATTTAAATAAAAAAATGATATTTCGCAAATCCTACAATTTCGGAGAATTTCGTTTGTACGGAAGTGTTCTGGGTACTTACCTTACCGAAAGAGCATATCAGTTCAAATTTAGCTAAAACATGTTTCATTTGCAACGATCGCAAATGCACCATTAAAGAAAAAAATTTGTAAGTCCGACCCTGTACATTTTATTTATACCAAAATTTGCACTCATATTGGGGACATGCTGAGGTATTAACCCTGCAAAAAGAAAATAAATCGCCCTAAAAACAAAAAAGTTATTTCAGATTAAAAAATGTACTCCTTTATTTCGGGCCACAGTGTACATCACCAAATAATAATAAGTAAATATCTGATACAACTGCGATATTCACTTTTTTTAGACATCTACTTTTTGTTAAAGTGACTAATTGCAGCTAAACGATACGTTTTAGGTAAGTACTATGTGTGATACATAAAGTCCCACTAGAATTGACAAAGGAATGATCCATATATGCAATAAATATATGGGGAGTTCCATTTAAAAAAATGCAACTTTGATATAAATCACCCTATATAAACTTTGAGATTCAAGTAAAAATAGTTTAGGTTCGTAGACTTATGGGTATCTCAGTAAAGAAATGTTCGTTAATAAACCCACAATCTTCCATCCACGCAATATTGGCCCACCCTGTATAATGAAATGAAAGTTTCAACTAATGAGACATTGCAAAAAATTTGAAATCATCAAATGATGGGATTAGAAGAAAAATTTTCTTAGTTATACAGTTCTCTATTGAGACATCATTTTACACGACCTCACCATTGCTACCAATGGTATGGAAGGTACACACAAAAAAGTCTTCTGGAAAGGATATAAAAATAATGGAACTGTATGTAATAAAAATAGAGATAAAAAAGTGCAAATTATTTCAACAAACCACCGGTTGTAACAGTTTTATAGATTAACAGTTTAACTGATGCTCAATGGCTGGGGTTACAATAACTTTATTAGTGTTCAATTGGCTGTTTTGATTTTGATTGGGGTTACCATCTTGACCACTAGACCTTAAACTTTTTCAAAGTCGATTACGTAATCCGGAAAAAGCAAGGTTTTAGGCAACTTTCAAGCTAAGATATTATTCAGACATCAGGTAGTTTGCTTGTCGACTGATGTGCAGTTCTCGTGTCATTTGGCTCCTAGTCTCGGATATAGCTTGTTTGTCAGCTATGATGCAATTCTTATTTCGCGTGATTTGCTCCTCACCTATGGCGTGGATTCTATTTAAGATAGAGCGTTGTATCGTGGTTTGTCTCTCAAGCTTAAGCGAGGTGTAGTTGTTACCTAAGATTTACTATCATGCTCTGCAGTGGCGTACGCAGACTATAGCCTTAGGAGGGGATATGAAAAGTGCGGTGTTGTTTTACAGAAAGTTATAAAATAAATATTATTATAATACAAAATCCAATCGCCTTGGCTGTCGTGCAAGGTCCTCTATTATTTCGTCTGGTAGTTCCCCATGAACACACACTGTCGAAATGCGTTGGGTTACATTTAAAATAAAAAGTACTTGTTTTTAATTACTATAAATTATAGACCTTTTATTTCACCTTACCACCCTTACGTTGGCCAGTGCGTTGTGCAGCTTACTGTTTACTTTTTAATTATAATCATTGTAATTAAAATAAACATATACAGAGTTCTGGATTTTTTAGCCACTTATATGAATTTGGTAACATATACAAATGCATATTTTAATAAAATCTACAATTGCTTTCATATTTTCGAAAATTTGTACCTCCTTTCATAGCTAATTATTTTCTCAAATCTTACTTTAGAGAAAAGGTAAATCTCGACTGCATAGTGATTCTCACAATTTTTCAAGTTTTAAAATGAACTTATTACTATTTAAGGGACATGGCACAACAATCGGAGTTCCTCCGTCAATATTCATTTGGTACCTAAGTTAACTTATCTTAATTCGTTACTTTCAAATTTATTAGAAAAACCATTTTCCTTTTTGGCCTGTTCTGGCCTGTCCTTTATCAGATATTGTGCAATCATCTATTAATTTTCTAATATACCAGGCCTAATTTCTACTGTCAACAAGAAATCCTTATACATCTAAATTTAAAAGGTTTTTTTGGCGCGATGTTCACACTCATTGCATTGGAACATTTGGTATTATTCTAACCCTTTATTATCATTAAGGATCGTTTATGCACACCTTGTGTCAAGTACAGGGTGGTTCAACTTGGACACTTTCTTATGGCAACACCCTTTATTTTAAGAAACAGAAAAAATCACTGGCACAAACAGAATTCAGCTATCTTTAATCGTTTAGAGGCTAAGGGGCGTTTCTCGAATTTGGTCGATTTCTTTAATACCTACTCCATAACTTTTTTATTTTTAAAGATTTTGGAAAAATCTTTCTTAGAGCACTTTTTTGCGTAGAATCCATCGCGATAGATAGTTTTTATACATGGTGTTTGGTTTTTTGTATGCAACCCTAAACTACATTTTTTCATACCACCCCATATATTTTTGGGTTTTTGAAAAGAGTGAAATTTCTTAAATTTTAATGTATCACTTGTTATATTTCTGTTAAATATTATTTTTATACCAACATTAAAATATTTTGTTTGTAGACATCTAGGTTTCCATTGTTAACAAAAGACGGCAGTATGATTTAAAACGATAATGTCTTAGTTATCTGAAAATTTTTATTAACTCCAAATATTTTTAGTTTGAAATAACAATGTATAAGATGCAATATTGCAAATAATATTCAACATAAATATAACAAGTGGTACATCAAAATTTAGGAAATTTTATTCTCTTTTCAAAAACCACGAAATTGTATATGGTGGTCGGTATGAAAAAATGTAGTTTAGGATCGTACACAAAAAACCAAACACCCTGTATAAAAACTATCTATCGCGATGGATTCTACGCAAAAAAGTGCTCTAAGAAAGATCTTTTAAAATAAGAAAGTTATGGAGCATTAAAGAAATCGACCAAATTCGAGAAACTCCCCCTAGCATCCAAACGATTAAAGATAACTAAATTCTGTTTGCGCCAGTGATTTTTTCATTAAAATTGAGCTCCAGACACCTTGGTCCATTTTTTTCTATCTCTTAAAATAAAGGGTGTTGCCATAAGAAAGTGTCCAATTTGAACCACCTTGTACATTGTAATCTTTACAATAACATTTAAGTTGAACTCTTTATTTTTATTTTATAACAAACATCATTGCATTACTAGTTAAATAAAATTTTGTACTTAGCCTTGCCCGAACTGTTTAAATATCTAATTTATTATACAGGTAGTTTGCTGTTTTTGAAAATTTAATAAAAATGATTTTTTATTTTATTATTTATTCTAAAATTACTAGATAAACATTTTCTTCTATATCACAATTTGAAAATTGTGACTTTCTTTTAGCGTCTAAGGGTGAAAACTGCACACTTTAATCTAGGATTCTAGAATGTTTTTTTTTTTTAATTTTAGAATGCCTTTAGTGCACAACAATAGCACCAAATATTCATTATAATTAAAATTGTAGGCACACACGGAACTGGAAATTGGCACTGAAAATTTCGCAGAAGAATTGACATTTTCACAAAGCAAACCTGATGCAAAATTAATTAGTTCTGTCTCAATCATTTCTGCAAACGACATGTTACGTCAATACTGAAATAAATTAACGTAAACATACGGAAACGCGTAAAAATAAAGTAAAGCACCTCAATTGGACTTAAAAGGGAATCGTGTGAAAGTCTTGCTATGGGAATAGATAGAAATCTTTATATACTATAATAAATAATTTCAAAAGATTTAAATATAACTAAGTTGATTTTTTTTTATAGCAAAATTGCAAATTTCGCGCTTTCACAATGCTGCTGCATCCATTTTAGTGGTGTGGTGGGTACCAAACTTTTTTTAGAAACCTCACAAATACACCAACGATCATAGCTTTACATCACCGATATTTTTGTTGTGCATTTTAAAACAATTAAAAATGAAGACCTATTCGTCGAATAGACTTTCACATATTTTCGTAATCAACTTTCCTACCTAATTGTTATTTAATAGAACGCCCGCGATGTTTAATAAATTTTTATGAATTATGAGTAATTTGTATTTAAATGTATTAATTTCACCTCTTTTAACTACATAGTTTTTTGAAAGGAATACGCAGTTTTAAGCAAATTTATAAAAAAATGCTACGATAAAAATTGCGATGCTTAACGTCTATTCTGATGCGGAAGCACGTTGGGTGAAAGTATTGATGATGTTCCATATCTGACTGAACTTTAGATTACAAATTAAAGTAATTGCGTAACGCCATTATTCATTTTCAACAAGAAGTAGCCAGATCTTCTACTGTGATATAAATTCGAAATTTATGTCGGAATTGTAACCAATTTTACAAAATCAATGGTTGGTATGGGTTATTTCTAATTTAGTGTCTAATTGGTGTCTGTGTAGCAAAATGTTGGGTTGGGTGTCCTTGTACCGTAGTAAAAGTTCCCAGCCCTACCCCAAGAACTTTGCCTCTTTTTGTAGGTAGTACTTTTTATTAAAAATTTGATTAGTTTTGATAAAGATTAGTTCTCTGCTTGGTCACCATATTGGAAAGGTCACCTATTGCCGACCTTCAGGGATCTGTTTTGAACCATGGTTGTGGAGCCGACAAGCTTAAGCCCTCGGATGCCGAAAATGATTTCAAAAACTATGTATACTGGATTATCTGCCATATTTTTTCTTATAAATTATACCTAAATACTTATCGTCGAGCTCGTTCAATCATGTGTAATGAAATATGCACCTTATTGTTATGCATTATCAATAAAAGAGGGATGTCAGGTTTGGCATGTCTAATAAATTGATTAAACAATTTTTCCTGAAGTGACCCACCAACAGTTGTGGAAGCACTGAAAGCAACATTGTAAATTGTAAACTTATGTTTTTCCATAAGTTTTAGGATTGTTAAAAAATTTAGCCACTATTAGTGGCTTATTAAATCCCGTGACCCGTTCTAATGAGATTGCTTCTACAGTTCTTAGGGAAAATCTTGGCTTCTTTTAAGAAAATTTGTAAACTGATCTTATGTAATTTGGTTTGTGGTCCAAGACGACGGATTTTTTTTTTTAGTAACACTGCTAATTCATTTGCCAACTTTTGGAAGCTTTAGGTGTTAATCCACGATGGAAACTATAACCACCCAGCAAACACATTTATATATAAAATACATACAAATTATGTAAGAGCTTGTTAGAATTACATAAAACTGGAAGATAAATAAGAGATAACTAATGCCAGGATGTCAGCAATTTGACATATAATATATGTCTATTAGATGTAAATTCTTTTACATCTGTAGCACATGAATTTATATACGGTTTATGTACCTATATATACATTACATAAAAAATATTAGTAGTTGTAAAAGCGGTGAGATGAAAAAATGGGAAAACTACATTTTTACGTGCAACTGTACTTTTAATTATAGGTGTTTTCTTTTTGCATCGCCACAGGGTTAGGTAAAGTCGCAATTACCACGTGATTGAAGTGCCTTGCGTCATAAGACATTTCTGCCTCAGGTTAATATAAAATTTAACTTAAAGCTTTTAAAACGAATAGGGTTATTGAGAACTGAGTCAAATTATTTTTATAAAACGAATGTTATGTTATTGACAGGGCTAACACAACGTGCAAAAAGAAAACACCTTATATTTAACTTAATTCTTGCACCAACCCGTTTTTTTATCTGAACTGAAAGCCGACAGTTTATTATTTTACACTTGCTTGACAAGTTTCCCTTAACCGGATTCGAACCTTTGCCGGGTGGGCGTTTCAAATTCCGAAATCCCACACGTGTTTTCTTTGCATCCGACATTGTACCACTGCGCTAATCTCAAACATCCCCTCATTTTATTTCATACTTCGTAGATTTGTGCTGTTTTACGTTATTAGTTTAAATTTTGTTTGATTATAACGTTGAGCGAAGTCTTATTGAATGATTATACCTACCTTTATGTTAAAAATAACCAGGATTTAATTTATTTAAATTATTTATTTTCTATATAAATTAGACGCATTTTAGTCGATACGGATCTAATATTAAAGGTACGCGAACTACAATTTTTGGCGTTATAGAAAACACGCGCGTGCGATTACTTATGCGGCGCAAATGGAAACGAACTTTATTTTCGACCATACAATATACTTATGTAATGATAATTTCTAATTATATTTACAGAAGGCATACATAAAAAATATGTAATACTTCTTACATATAAGATTTTACATATAACGTACATAAATCTAATTATGTAAATATGACAGCACATGAATTTCATGAGTGATATGTAATTATCTGTATGTATGTATTATATAAATTTCTGTATAGGTACTTACAGAATATCCGTAAGTTTCTATACTATTATGTAAAATATACGTAATGTGTGACATACGGTTTATATAACTTTATTAAAGAATACTTACATACTTGATATATACCTAAACATGGGACATTCCTTTAAATTAAATTTCTACTAGCTTTTTAGTTACATCAGGAGTGCCACAGGGGTCCCATCTGGGGCCCAATTTGTTCAAAATATTCATGAATGACATTTGGAGATGCTTCAAAGGAATAAAGTTCCTATCATGTGCTGACGATTTAAAAATATATTTTATTGTGTCCTATCAGGAACATACGTTGGTCCTTCAACGGTGCCTAGCAAATTTTGAAGAGTGGTGCAGACTTAATGACATTGACGTTAACCCTTCAAAGTGCCACACCATCTCTTTCCACCGTAAACAACATCCTCTGAGTTTCCACTATTCATTATATGGATAAATTCTTGCTCGGAAAGACATTGTCAAAGATCTTGAAGTTACTATGGATGTTGCGTTAGACTTTAGGTGCCACATAGAAAATATTACTAAGAAATCTAACTCAATACTGGGATTTGTATCAAGGAATATCAAGCAGTTTAAGTCACTTGTTGCTCTCAAGGTTTTATACTTACACCAGTCTAGTTAGACCAATTCTGGAATATGCGAGTACAATGTGGTCTTCTCACTACCAGTAACACATGGATCGACTAGAGGCAGTAAAGGGAAGATTTCTGATGAAAATCAATTACAAAGTGTGATGTAACAGACACCAGGTTTCGCGCGCTTACCCTAAAAGGTACGCCAGCCACATACGAATGTCGTGTTCACTGCCATCTTACCCTACGTTGTGTAACTACTACTGATGTCGCTTATCGAGACCTGTGAAATGGTAGGAAGTAGGGAAACAAACCAACAAAGAAAGTGAACGTTTATATTTAGTGCTCCAAATAAATAAAAGAAAAAAAAACAAGCAAAATAAAACCAAAAACACATTCTAACAATTTGCAGGAGCTCGTTTAAAATCAAAAAGGAGAGTGCCGAGTTCACCTAGGGCTACCGAGGGAAGAACTCGCAAGAAACCCTCGGTTACGTCCTCATGCAATTAAAACACAAAATAAAACATAAAATGCACAAAATAATCCGATGACGTGAGAGAGACACAATAACGTTAGCAAGAGCAAACACTGAAACCAAATAGCAACGACAATTGAATTCAGTTATCTAAGTTAAGGCATAAAAATACAATACGGACAATCCCCCCGAAATGTACAGACTGACCTGGTTGCGACCTTAATCTGCTAAAGTTTCGAGAAGAATGTTGCTAGCTTTTGTTAATACAGCCCAACATCCAACTCTACACGGGAGAAAAACATCATTAGTTACATACACAAAAGGCCCTTGCACCCGTGAGGAAGCAAAGTAAGATTCTGATAGTTATGCTAAAAGCAAGTGGTACTTACTGGAAACCGAATGTCCCATGATAAAATAACAAAATGATAAATTACAATTAAATATAACTGAATTCAAAATATTCACATAGATATAAAGCAATTCCCTCGCCCCTAAATAACAGGTGGTTGAAAATATGCATGATACAAACACGTGCCCACAAAATATAAAATGGATCCCTAACGGTACAATTTACAGTTACATATACCAACAATGAACAAATATAATTACATAAAATAAAATAAAAGGGTTGTTTGAAACATAGTACATACCTAATCATCAAATAATACAATTTAAATTCAAGTTATTACCTTTTGCAAAAAGTGAACACACCACACAAATTACAAAATTGACAAAGACTAAATACACCTGTTACTGGTTTGAAATACCGGATCAGATAACCCGACAAAACACCCCAAAACTACCCTCACAAGCGTCTTGCTCTCTATCTCTGTTTTTCTACCATTTTTCTATCTCTCTCTTCGCTAACACTACCGTTAAGGTGTCTCACATCCCGTCATCGGCCTTACTTCAGTTATAAATTCAAATCTGGCCACTTCAAAAGGTTTCTTATTATACCATGTTTATAATAATATATTTCCTTATTGTTCTCTTCTTGTTTATTGTGTAGTGGACAGTTTGTTCGTGAAATAAATAAATAAATAAAAAAAACGTAACCTCCACAGAGCTTCTGCATTTTTTTGTGTACCGTCGTAATGTTTTGCTTTGCTCCCTCAGAACTTTTTCCTATTCTAGTATATTTTGCACCTTACCATGGCATGGTTTAATAAATAAATATATTTTCATCTATCATGGACAATGTATGTGCAGATGCCACCCGTATTAAGAAACTCCAAGGGGTGACCACTGCACGCTCCACAACGATGTGTGGCTGTGTTTGACCATCAACTCCACACTTTCGCCAAACACCTTTTCGCTATCAAGGAAAACCGCAACAGCGATATTGGTCTCAATGATGTCCTCAGCTATCTGGTCGACCAGTTGGTAGCGTGGTTGGGTGTCTTTCAGGAAAGCTGGAAAGCTCATTTCTTAAAGTGACTTTGGGTAGCAACCCCGCAAGGAAAACTCTTCACTACAAAAGTAGTTTAGGAATGGACTGGATGATTGAAATGAGGAGTAACATCGGTGTAGCAGTAAAAAAACGAATTTTCACATACAAAGAGGTAAGTTACTGGGCGACTTTCGCAAATCAAACATGAGGAAACATGACTACATGGCATTACGTACGTATACAATAGTACATTTTCAGATGCAGTATTGCATTGGTAGGCAGTGAAAGTCAAAAGAGAAAAGAAGAAGAGTAGTCAAAATAATCAGCAGACCTCCAAACAAAAAGCAAAGCTAAGAGAACTATTAAGTAATTTAGTTGAGCGGCGAAAAAGCGAAACACTTAACACTTAGGAACGCGAATCGAACAGAAGATGGATGGATAGTATTCCGAAACAGGGATGTGGGGGTCAACTATCATGAGAATTTTGGAACTTACAAAGTACTCACGACTGCGGAAAGGGGTTGTTATATTCCCAATTTATAGAAAGAGGTAATGTAGTGAGCGATAACTTCCAGGAAACAAGAGGGACTATTTTATTATTATTTATTATTATGTACTTAACTTTATTTTCTTTCCCTGCCAACACTTTCAGTCCACCCCCTTCTCGCTTTGACCACCTCCATCCACCCTTCATCCCCTAGAATGTCTCACCTAACCTTACTTCTCTGCCCTTAACCCATCACATTTCCGCAGCATATGTTCCATATCCTCCCTATTATCCCCATACAATCTAAATCACCTTTCCTCTTCTTCTCTCCAATATTTGTTTTCTCTCTCTCTGTGTCCATACCTGTACCTCTCCATTATTCTCTCCTTTTTGATATTTAGTCTACTTTTTAAATATGTCCGTATCCTCTCTACCATTATCTCCCCATACCTCCCGTTGTATCTGCCCTCCCTTATCGCCACCCCCCTTTCCTACCCTTGCGTGTCTTTGATTCTTTCCATTACCTCTTCTCTCGTTATGATCTCCAACCCCTTCACTTTTCTGATTTGCAAACCTTTCTTCGCATATCCTCCTCTTTCGTAATAATTCCTTCTGTTCTCCTGACCGTACTCTATCCTTCCTTTTTTTATTTCTCCCCAGCGGTGCTGCTTCAGATCCCCTCCTCTTCCTCTCTCCAGACGTTCCTCATATTTTTACCCGCCTGTACCCTCAGCTTTTCCCCATTTAGCTATTCCATCACAATGTACTCAGGAGTCTCTCTCCTGATATGTTCGATATTTTCACAAATTACATTCGCCTACATCCACTGAACTATACTTATAAGTACAGTTCTGCACTATACTTATACTTAAGAATAAGTACTATACTTATAAGTAATTGTTCAGTGCCTACAACCGATCAGAAACGCATACACTAGAACGTGTCTAACAAAGCGCGAGCAGTATGTAGAAGATTACGTAGCAACGACGTGATAACCACGAATGATTTTAACGAATAATGGGGATAAATTCATGATAAAGAAAATGGGAAGCGGGATTACTAGAAAGGAGAGCCAGATTAGAAAGAAGTCCGTTTATCATCCCCCTGGAGAGACTAATGGTTTTTTCGCACAAAGACTCCAACTGGGCTAAATGAGTTAAATAATTGGAAACTACTCACACCAGGATCTCAACCAAGTGTAATTGAAAGTTTATTACAATTTCTCGTCAGCACAGAACCAGGAATAGAAAGGAAAATCATTTTCGCACAGGAAACATCCTTCGCAAATTATAAATGACGGTCGTTAACAAACCAAATTGTATAGTTCATTAACATTTTTTACAACTAATACCAATACTCTTTGCTAATACTATAAATTGAGGAAACGAAAAGGGGGGACTTAATGATAATTTCAATAATTCCGAAACGTTGTCTAGTTGCAAATTACATGTTTTTAATGTAGTTTATGTAAAAAATAATGATAATTAAGAAGAAAATAGAAATGCAACAAAATCTCAGTATTTTGCATGCAATTTTATTAAAAATAAGAGAAAGCAGTTACATTATTCATCTGTTTTAGTTAACGTTGATGCCTAATTATTCACTATGTGACTTTTGTAAATAATTAGCAATATTTTTCGCCCGTCTAGATGTGCAAGCTGATGGTGTGAAATTTCCACTCACTGACTCTCCCACTGTAACTCACAATAGCTTTGAATGAGGGGATTTGGGGGGTCCGATTAATTCACACTTCTTTTTGCTTTAAATGTTGAATGGTAAGTGTAACGTGATGAACTAGAAAAGGCACATTTTTGCGTAAAGTTTAGCGCGGGTAAATTCCGCAACTTCTATCGATTTGTAGTCAGAGCAACCTTCTGTGTTCGATGAACAAAAGTTCATCATATGAATTCACAAAGTCTGGGATGTCCGTTTCCTTTTTCTGTAGACATTCTGACTTCGGATTCTTGTAGAACATCAAAATTTGAGACATATACTCATCGGGAAAGTGGTCAAAATGGTCGTCGAAGATATTGTTCATCATGGCATTCTCAACCGGTTTAAATTTTACTTTCTTTGTTTGAATTGGTTTATGTTAATTTTTTATTATTTCTTTTACAGTTCTCTTTTTCCTTGTTAGTTGTTTTATTATTATTGTTTGTATCTGAGTAAGATTTTTTCTTCTTTTCTTCTTCTTGGCATTCTACTTTTTGATGCTTAATCTATGTTTGTTTTATATAATTTCTTCTCAAGATTGTCTCTCATTCTCTGTTTGCTTATTTATTTATGACCTAATTTTCAATTCATAATTCTCGCGACTCCTATTCAACAGGTTTGAATTCTAAATTAAAATTGCTAATTATTGCTAATCAACTACATAGTAACAAATAAAAAGAGCGAAACAGTATCACCTTCATTTGTTTATACACTGTGTCCAAGATAAGGAGGGCCACTATGGGGATCTCGGAAACGGTAAGAGATAGAATTTCGGTTAAATGGGAGAAAAGTTGAGCAATTTTGAGTTTAGTAAAATGGAATTTTTAAACTGACGAAATTCCGAACGGTTCCGAAGTTATGCGACAAAAAGCGAATTTTTAGGATTTCGTTTTTGATAAATTGTTACTTTGTCGTTGATCTTAACCAAAAAGTAAAAGAACCTTCTACAGGTACTTTTTAACGTTGTTTAACATGGCATGCAGCAAATTGGAATCCGACGTTTCGTTTTTGAGAAACCATCATCAACTTTGTTTTTTTAAATACGGTTCTGATTTTTTTATTCATAATATTAGAAGAGCTTTTTATTCTACATTCTAGCATGTATCACACTTTATGGTTCAATTGCGATTTTATACTTAATTTACGATTAGCGGAAAAAATCCTAAGTACGAACCTGTATCCCCCTCAATAACATTGAAACTGAATTTTATTTATAAATGGACTTTTGCTAACTGTGCTTTCCTCATCAAATTAATGAAATGACACAGAATTTTCAATTTTGAACACAAATTTTATAACCAAGTACATAATTACAAACAATCAACAACACGACATAAATGAACAGATAACACTTTATGAAACGAAAATTTAAACATGGCACATACCAACAATTAAAAAAAAATGATAATAAATGCTCGAAATGCCCTCCTTCGTTTTCCAATCGTAATAGCATCTTCTAACTGTAGAATCCAAGACATTCTTTAACATCGCAGGTGTTACAGTTTGGAACGCGTTAAGTACAAACTTTCGGAGTTCTTCTATTCCAAAGATATCTTTGTAGACATAATTTCTTATGTACCTACCCCCAAAGAAAGAAATCCAGCGGGATCGGGGGGAGCGAGCTGGTCAGGGTGTTTCAGAATTGGTGCTTAAAACTCTTTCGGCAAACCTATTTGAAAGGTAATCCTTAACCACCCGTGAATTGTGCGCAGGTGCACCATCCTGCTGAAACCAACAATTGTGTACTACGGGTTAGGGTAAAATATCAAAGTAGACTCTAGTAAATTTAAGTACAATAGTAAAATAAGTATAAAATCGTAATTAAACCATAAAGTGTGATACATGCTTGAATGCAGAATAAAAAGCTCTTCTAATATTATGAATCAAAAAATCAGGACCGTATTTAAAAAAACAAATTTGATGATGGTTTCTCAAAAACGAAACGTCGGATTCCAATTTGCTGCATGCCATGTTAAACAACGTTAAAAAGTACCTGTAGAAGGTTCTTTTACTTTTTAGTTAACATCAACGACAAAGTAACAATTTGTCAAAAACGAAATCCTAAAAATTCGCTTTTTGTCGCATAACTTCGGAAGGGTTCGGAATTTCGTCAGTTTAAAAATTTCATTTTACTAAACTCAAAATTGCTCAACTTTTCTCCCATTTAACCGAAACTCTATCTCTTACCGTTTCCGAGATCCCCATAGTGGCCCTCCTTATCTTGGACACAGTGTATATATAGTGACATAATGTGAAAGTTTTTTTTTCTAAGCCAACTCTCGTTTTTTATTTGAATAATATATTAAGGTTTTATATTATAATATTCCGTGCATGTCTTCTAATTGAGGTCACCAGACTACTGAACGTGTGATTAATCTTCTCACATGAGTCATGAAAACAAAGCACATAAGTTGAAATGAAAAGTAGGGTGTCTAGCGGTCCGTAATACCTACATCAAGCGTGAAACGGAAATCGAGTTGTCACTTTTTATGTAAACAGGAGCGTGAAATGTTACCAAAGAAATCTGCTAACGTTAAAAATCGGTACCTATCTAAAGGGGAAAGGAAATTGTATAATTATTGGCTTTATGAACGTAGAACAATCTGCATACACTATCCAACTTACATGTTAGGTGTGCATACTTGGTTGCATAGTGTCAACTTCGCAATACCATTGCATAATTTGACGAAGGTTTGCTTCTTGTGACTACTGAGATGGGTCATAAGACCATTGAATAAAGAGAATAAGGCAGGAGCATAAGCATAAAATCTAATGCAATTTTAACCGACGGAACTAACGTCATAGCTCATGGAGCCCATCTTAAAGGAGCCATGAACAGCTCATTATTCATATTTATAGTTTTAATCGGTCTTTTTGTAAAAGGAACAATACAACAAAAGATGAAGTTAATTTTCACAAGGAAGTGATGATATTACCGTAAATAATTTTAAATTTCTATAATGATGACGAGCCAGACCAGGGAAGATATGCAACCCAAAATACGATTTGTAAAGCTAACTGGATGCCTATTGTATTACCTAATGTACATAAAACTGAAATACCTCGCAACCACGGCCAGTTACCTATCTGAGGGGGCGGATTAACTAACCCACGTTCTTCTGTTTAGAATGCTGTATGATTTTTAATATGTAAAAGTATGTTAATTCATGGATATGCCAGATTTCAATTTAGCGTTAAATTCTATATTTATTATGCACCGGCGTCTACAACGGACTTGTTGTATTTGTCCCTTCAGAATAACAAGTCTTGAATCAGCCAACTACGTGTACTTTTGTTTAAGCAGGTACGTGTTGTTGCCGCTTGTAACTTTTGGTCTAATTTCGTGTTTGAAACCGTAAAACTTGATTTCAATGTACATACTTTTATATTTAAATGCGTAAGGTATTGAGTTTGATGGAAGGTCTTCAACAGTTGTAATTTAATTGATCCTTTGTAATTAATAGTATGAACAAAAAGTTTTCTTGCCAGTTCTTTCTTCTCGTGAATAGTCGTTGAACTGTGTATTCTCATTTTCGGCTTTGTTTTGCCAAGTAACCAAATAGGGAAAGCCAAATAAATGCATTTTTGATATTTGCTGTTTGTTTGGCGCTTCCTCCCGATTACAGATTACTGCTAGTGTATTCATGCCTCTTTTAGTCAGTAGGGAGATCGCCCTACTTGATACATCGTCCTGACCTACACCTATCTGTTGCCTACAGACCTATCCGACCGCCAGCGGATTCAACCGAACACCGGTTCAACACCTGGCAGCTTCTAGAGCCGTCAACCGCTTGTCGCGTGCAGCATTTCAATAAATTCGTTGCTTCTACATCAGAAAGGTTTATTTAGCCCGTCCGTAAAATATTTATGATCAGTCTCTTAGTCCACGATAACCTCTTCTCCCTCACACTAGGATGTGTATTGGCGTTAACTGCGCCACCACCATCGCGCTTTCCTTCGCCACTGTACGTCACCCACTACAAGTTCTAATGGCTAATCTTAATACGGTAAACCACACATCTGTTGCATATAGAAGAATTGAGTCCACCGCACTTGCCATCACCTTTCTCTTTGAAGCTCGTGTTACCCTTTACATTGGTAAGATATTTCCTAGTGCAACGTATCTTTTGTGTGCATTTTCTGCCACGTATGTACCTCAAATGCTCAATAAATGCAAGGTTTGCATCCACCATTACACCCAGTATTTTTATCGCCAACTTGGTCTCAATGGTCATGCCTTAAAAATTTATCAAAGAGTTTGGAACCCTCCTTTTTCCCGTCATCGGTTTCCTCCCAGATCGTGTCACCAAACCCATATTTCCATTGGTTTACTACTATGGTGACATCATCTGCAAATGCACGCCACGATGTCAATGTCTGTGTACACGGAATCATCCTCCTCTGTATCCTGCCTAAAAAATCCTAAAAAAAAGTTCCATATTATAATCCAGACAGCCTCAGAAGAGAGGATGATTCTTATACGGACAACCTCTCGTAGACTGCAAAGGTGCTTATAGACATTTATTTTTCTGGAGTCGCTATCACGCTGTACCCTAATTGGGCTGGAGAGGACCCTTTCATCCACCAGGGTAGACGTGGGGACGGTTCTCTGAGAGGTACTGTCGTTTATAGCATATAAATCAACATGATTTGACGGTATAATACCAGCTCTTCTGAAGTGCATCGAAGCTCAATAGAAGGCTAGGTAGAACTTGATGTTACACTGTCGCCATTAAAGTGGGACGCCTCTGTACACGGCTGGTAGTTCTGTGTATATTTTCTGTGCACTGTAAACCAAATAAGCATCGTATGGGCTTGTCCCAATCAAAGAGGAGGAGTAGAGGATGTTACACAGATGACAATACGGTGCACCACATTCTTTGCACGTGAGTGTCGCTTACTTGTCCAACTGAGGCAATACATGTTGGGGGTATCCGGGGCGGAAATGGCTACGATTAGAGCGGCTACCCCATTCTCAGATTTATCTTAAGTGAAGTTGTGGGGGTCGGTCGACTCTATTCAGATAGGTAACACAAATAGCCCACATATGATACCTACGTGCGCGTGTGCGTTTCCCACCCTTCCATCGTAATCCAGAATCAAGAAGTAGTGCCGGTAAAATTTCATCTATTCTTGGTGATTTGAAAGAGAGAAACTTTTTCACTCAACTCTCATAGTTATCAATTCTGTTTGGCTGCTTTGCATGTTAGTAAAGGGAGAGTATGGGAGATATGCGGATTCGAGCACCACCGTCTTTCTGCTTCCTTTTGAACAGACCACTGCCAGTATTCGTTGCACCGAAGTAGCAACAACTCATCAAGAATTCCAATAGGATAGGCGTTGTAGGGATAACATGCATACACGAGCGCGCACGAAGTCGCATCGGACACCCGAAGTGCGGTTGGCTGACATTGTTTCCCCACGCTAAATAGAAGCGCCAATGAGATTACACCAACACACAAGCGCGATAGACACGCCCGCTCAAATGGGTGTAAAAGCGTGCGCGCGCTGTTCAGGAAATTACTTAATCTTTCGACGTTGATAAAAGCACGAAAGAATCAAGTACCACTGTACGACGTTGATAAAAGCATGGGCAAAGGGTCAGCTATCCTACGCCGACGTTGATAAAAGCACGGCTAGGATAAGCAGCTGGTAATGGTTAAACTCTTTCCGAAATCGCGCATGGCGCGTCCTGGAGACCTTCATCGTAGCCGACACGAGAAGAATGTACTGAGGAGCTTTTTACGTCGTCTGCCGGTTCCTCCTATCGTCTCGCCGCTACCTCCATCCCCAGTTAAGCAGTCACGGTACAGTAGACCGCATCGATCGCCGGTACCATCCATCGTCTCACCGCTGCCGCCAACGCCGACCAAGAGGCCGCCGTGGAGATTAGTACCGATAGAACTCGACAGCAGGCCCTGAAACGCAGATCCTCCAAGTTAACCACTACATCGGCTTGATCCCAGAAGGCAATGTGTTATGTACATCCGAGCCATAACACTACATTCAAGTTCTTGTTTCTAATTGTTCAATCCTTTTAATAATCTGTCATTTATGTTCATGTATTTACTTTTATGTTGATGTTGTATGTTTATGTTTATTGTTTATGTACCCCGTTGGTAAAATATACACTGTTCATACAAACTATCAAAGCCGCGTCTAATACACGACAGCGTAAAGTTATCGGAAGAATAGCCTTTGCGATATGCAATACGAATTATTCTGGAAGTAAAGCACCAATTATACATTAAGCTTGGGGATATAGTTTATAGTTAATTATAAATAATAAAGCTATCAGCATAAGTCAAAACAGAATAATTAATTACTTCAGCTAAAATAAATTTTCAAATCATAATTGCGCAACATGATGCAACTGTACAAATTTAAAATTTATGAAATCAACCAAACAATAATAGCCAAACGTACTAATTTGAAAATTTCCCTGCCGATTTAGCAATATAAAAAATATCGAAACTACGTTGTTTACGGTTTTCATCCATGACACATCTACCTTTCTTAACCGCCGGGAACTAACTTCCAACATCTGCAACTCCAGTGGCCTAATTGTCGTGTCTATACCATTTACAAATCGGACAACATTACAGCGGGAAATATTCAAATTTAAAGCTGCCAGGTGCGTTACATCACAAGATTTACCATTTTCAATCTTCTACAATTCATAATTTACTGCAATTAAGTATAAAAACAGAAAAATATCCGGTAATCAAGTAATGAAAAAGGATGAAGGCTTCAAGGTTTATACTTAGTTGATTTCTACTTAAACTTTTACTTGAACCATGCAAATTTTGCAGTCAAAACAAGTTCCGCAATGCTTTAATTTGAAGCAAAAGTTGGCAGTTGCCAGAATGATTCAATTAAAATTCACATAAATTAACTACATATTGAATCTAAAAACTTTCAATGAATTGGAAATTGCGCCTTCAAATCTCTGTCAACTGCAAGATTTAGCTTGAAATCTGGGTATGAAAATAGACTATGTTTGGTAACAAAATAAAGAAGCTGGTAAACAATAATTAGGTATTATATTTTTTTCATGTGACATTGAACATTTATTTTAGTTACCTATACATGATTCTTTTCACAGTCGTTGAATGAATAATAGGTAGGTACGTTGTCTAATGATCAAGGTTTTCTACTTCACACTCTCACACTTATGATCTAAATAACACGCTTTGAAACTGTGCAATAACTGGATACTTGCGTTAGTGCACACTATGTACATACTGGCTTAGGTAAGTACCTAATATACATTTATCTAACTTTCTAAGTAGGTACTTACATTACAATGCTTTATTCTTAGAGTAGGTACCTACACGAAAAGAATTAAATATATGTATAGGGATTACAGAGAGCGTCATGTAATTAAATGTTGCTGAAGTTGTAACCGTATAGTGAACTGTTTGTTTTACCCTCTTCACCAAATAATCTCATACCCAAATTGCGTGTTTGGGGTCAATTTTACAGTGAATCTTTGAATTTAATAAGTACAAGCATTCAATGAAAAAATAGGTCAAATGACCTTGACATTTTATCAATTTACAGGCTATGTTGCTAAATAAATTCGATAAGGATAGAGTACAGTTATCCAGTTCAAGACATGGAATGGAAAATAGTCGAGCATAATCCATAACTTGGGTAGGTAATATTATAGATACCTATATCTAATATTTATTAATTCATAAGTACGTATTTGTAGCTTATCATTGTGGTATAACGACAAAGATTAATTGGATAGAATATTATAGTTTTTTGATACTATTTATTACGTTCTGCAGTACAAATCTTGTTGAGAAGGATACAAAGGAACCATGGATCAAGAAGCAATAGGTTCATCTTTCCACGAGGCTACCAACAACCCTATTTCATCTCTCTTTCTCGTGTTAATAAATACATTAGTAGCAAATAAGCGTTCACTTGGATCAAATGCTGACTATCCATCCGATTATGGACCTCGTCTGAATGATGGAAACGATTTCGATTTCATAATAGTCGGTGCTGGATCTGCAGGTTCAGTGGTGGCAAGTAGGTTATCAGAAAATCGAAGCTGGAAAATTTTGCTTATCGAAACCGGTTCATATCCATCACTGGAATCAGAGGTAACTTAAAGATCATATTATTATACTATTTAGCAATATTATTAACAGGTACCGGCGTTGACTCTTAGTCTGCAAAAAACTAAAGAAGATTGGAACTACGAATATGAACCATCGGCATACGTGCGCTTTAAGGAGAAAATGCCTTGCCCTCGTGGGAAAGGCCTGGGTGGTTCTAGCCTAATAAACTACTTCTTGTACACGCGTGGAAATCGCGACGACTACGACAATTGGGCCAAATCTGGAAATGTGGGGTGGGATTCCGATTCTCTCTTTCAGTTTCATAGAAGAATTGAAAATATTCAAGGCGTAAATAGTCATAAATTTGGCACTGATGGAAAATTGAAGCTCACCAAACTAGAAAATGAACCTCTTATTCCCAGTATTGTAGATGCGTATAAGGAACTTGGATATCCTCACGATTATAATGATGGAAACCCTTTGGGTAGATCAACTGGCATCTTAACCGTGTCGAACGGTAGAAGACAAAACGTTGCAAAGGCTTATCTAGGAATGGAAGTTAAAGATAGATCGAACCTATTCGTAGTTCTCAACGCGCATGTTACAAAAGTCCTCATTGATACGTCACTAAGTGCGAGCGGCGTAGAAGTGCGCTTAGGAAAAAAACTACTCACAATCCATTCCAAGAAAGAAGTCATCTTATCGGCTGGTGCGGTAAACTCGCCACAAATACTGATGAATTCAGGAATCGGCCCCAAAACACACTTAGAAGGTTTAGGAATAAAAGTGCTAAAAGACCTTCCAGTAGGGGAAAATCTACAGGACCATGCACTTTTCCCGGGATTATTCTACAAATTGCAAAAGTCTGCTTTAATCCCGGTCTTCAAGGAACCTAATATTGACAATTTATACGACTACCTAATACACGGGAAAGGCCCACTAACCGCCCTAGGTACAATTTTTGTCGGATTTGTCAATCCCAAAAACGATTCTAAACTACCTTCTATAGAAATTCCTCACATTCGTATCCCGGAAAAATTGTTAATTTCTCCCAATTCATACGTCGCCGAGACATTTGGGTTTCCCCAAGCTATTACGGATACTTTAACGAAAATCAACGAAATGAACCCAATTACCATACCACTTGTTCTAATATCTTATCCGAAATCGAAGGGTAGGATTCAATTGAGAAGTAGCGATCCATTTGATGCCCCTTTAATTTTTCCAAACTACTTAAGCGAAACGATAGATGTTACTACTATAATTGAAGGGATCAGATTTGTGCAGAAGATGATGAAAACCAAGGCGTTTCAAGCACTCAATCCGGAACTTATCAGGATTAATTGGGCAGATTGTGATAATGTTCAATTTGATAGTGACGCGTACTGGGATTGTGCTATTAGAAACCTTATACGAACTGCGTATCATTTTGTGGGGACATGCAAAATGGGACCAAAAAGTGATCCTAGTGCTGTAGTTGATTCTCGTCTACGGGTCCATGATATTAAAGGTCTACGTGTGATTGATGGATCCATTATGCCTTCACTTGTTGGAGTTCATACAAACGGTCCCATAATCGTGATTGGAGAAAAGGGAGCTGAAATGGTCAAAGAGGATTGGGGAATAAATAGAAATGAGTTATAAGTAGCTTTAAGAGTACTACATAGTGGTCACATCAGTTAATAGATATGATATTACATTTTCTTTCTCTTCTGCTTTCATTTAGGGCGCTAAGATGTAATTAGAAGGGAAGTTTAATTAGTTCAATAATGAAACTACATACAGAGGTCAAAGCTCAATAAGAAAGACATTCAATTTTACTATTAATATGATTGTTCGAATTTTTTCCATTTCTTTTCTAGAAATACTCACTAGAGGTAAATTTTATTAAGGATGCTAAGATCCTTTATGCTTGTGTACTTTTTCCGTTCGTCCGTATGCACGTTAACCCTTTTTAGAAGCAAATGATCGGTTGGCAATTTGGTTCACGGGTTCTATATAGATCAAGAAAGATGATTTATGGATTTTGGACGGGAAAAAATAGATTAGCCAAATTTTGGGAAATAGGTGTAACTAATTCCCTTGGAATTTTGCTATATTACAACTTATGGTCTATGGATGTGCATGTCAATATAATTTCCATACGTGGCCAAGATCAAAAGCTATGGAGCAAATCCAGAAGGATGAGTAATCACAAAAAACCTTCCCCGTGCACAAATTTATCCAATTAACGAATCGATATGGTTAAATTACTAACTTTACATTCGTTAATACATGTTTCGACACTAATTAGAGTGGCTAAAAATAATAGTGATTAGCCTGATGATGACACGTAACGAGTACTAGTACATATTATTATTGTTTTTCGGAATCACTTTCATTATTCTCATCTTCATCGCATGCACAGTTAGCATTTATATTGTCTTTCGTTGTCTAAAGCCGGAAACGGAGCTGGAGCGGAGCGGGAGCTGAGGGGCACCCGAGCCGGAGTGGAGCCACACATTGTGTGGTATGGTGCTTGGTCCAGTACACTTGCTGATTTATCAGGAAGCATTGACAATACGAACCTAAACCATTCTTCACAGTGTCTAAGAAACTTTACCATCATCTCCTATTTCAATAGAATATTTCATACAATGTTGCAAAAATTCATCTTTGTTGCCAATGTGCAACATAATAACTCTTTGACCGGAACCAGAAGGTCGCTTTATTCCACCTCGGTTCCCCTGTATTGATCAAAATTTTGTCGGTTTTCAGGAGTACCCAACCAAATTTTGTAGATTGATTAGCTCCGCGCCACGTTTCGTCGGTAAAACACGTTCCAACTCTCTTCTCGGTATCTTTGTACAGAATACAAATACCTGAACCGCAATACTATTTTGTTCCATAAGTATTGGTTTACGTTCTAATTTTCTGAACACAAAAGTCATCAATGTTTTTAACTGTGCAAAGTCGTCTGTGGATTTCCTTTGTTATATTACCCTCCTCAAAAATATTTTCGGGCAGCGGTATTTATTGTTATTCTTCACATACATTTTAGTGGAACACATAACTTGATAATCAAATTGATAATTAACAGCAAACCCATGGTTTTGTAACAATGCAAAAGAATAATCACATTGTTGTGGTTTGCCGCTCGCTGTGTACGATGTGGTAGATTACCTCTCGCGGCAATATGTGCGGTAATCATAGCATTTACTTCGAATTAGAAAAAAACAAATTTTGTTTTCAATAAACGAACGAAAATAAACGAAAGCTTGATTTCAATACAACAAATTTAGCCTCTAAAACAAGAATTTTTTCTTTAGTTTCCGTATAATTTTTTGAAAATAATAAATTTTTGGTTGTAGCTCATAAAACCAGTTAATAACCGAAAGATGTGTATATGTGTGTGTTGCTGTGCACTTTTCCGACAGTCGCCGAATCCTGACGAATGCGGATCTGATATTTTAAAACCAATAAGCTATTATAAATTTATAACCTACAAATTAATGCTACAATTTAGATACCCCCGCAAACCACGTAAATATCTGCACTAATTTTTTTCAAAGTAAGTTTTAAACATTTTAGTATAAAAGTCCGTCATCTTATTCAAGCGGTATTTATGTCTAAATATCTTTTCTTTACTTAGAAAATACGTTCAAAGTTTCCTTATGGAGATTACGTGTAAAATAGAATTCGCTATTTGTGCCTATTTTTGGGTGAAAATTTTGTGTAAACATGCAAAGTTTGTCTGTCCGAGGTCCTTAACCCATTTCGAACATTAAAAGAATGGCAGAAAGTATTTTCCAGAAAATTTTCTAAATGACAAGTATCGGAAACTTTTTCTCGGTAACATGGAAATTTAATTATTTCAAGTTGAAAAGTTACTCAAATGATGAAAAATGATTCTATTATACCTCGCGTTAACATTTTCATCGTTAAAATGTAGTAACAGCATTCATCGTAGACTAATTTATGTGTCCCGATACGGCGATGCCTTCTTTCGGTAACTTTCGAAATGTAAGTACATGTTTGTGTGCTTATTTCGAATTTAGAGATTTTGAACGATGGACGATGTTGTAGGTAACATATATAGTCGTATGTTTTCACCGAGAAAAATGTTTTTGTCTACATATTTAACTTAATATCTATTGATGAAGGTAGGTGGCAAGTGTATTGTTACGTTACACTATACCAAATAGAATACCTATACTTTGACTATACTTCTAAATATACAACTTATATTGTAATTAAGAGGAAGTAAAGTCCATATTTACTGCTGTACTTATACGTGTAAATGATGCCTTTAGTTAGTGAAATAAACAAAAATTTGAAACTGTTTAAGGTAGAGAAGGTCTTTCTATAAAACAGATGTTATGCAACGTTAGACCAGCTTCTATTTGTACATTTTACGTTTTATGGTATTTTTAGTTTTACTATAGTTAAAGATGAACGTTAAAACGGTCTCCCTAAGGCCATCCGTATTCCCAAAAACCTGCCAGTGTCCAAATTGAGTTCTTTTACATTCAAAATTCATTCTAAACTATCCTTATGAAGTTCACACGGAATTTGTTACATTTTCGTTAATTTTTGGGCAAAGACTATGTGCAAAGACGTAATTAACATTGTGAAAGGGCCATTATGTATTTTTGGTTTCAAATCTATTCCAAAAAGTTTGCATTTTACATTTTTTTTAATAATTGTTGGCAAAAATTTACTATAGGTAGGAACGAATTCGTATATCTTTACCAAATATCAACCCATTTTTATGATTTTTACGTCAAATGTAAGTAAATGTAATCCTTTATTTTAGTTACTTTAATAACTTGCTAAATTACAGATACCTAGAGGGTCAAAAATCTGAAAAGGTACAAAAATGTAAATTTTTTTTCTTTTTTCAACCAACTAAGCCAGCTCAACAACGTGTGGTATTTTAAAACAAAAGCTATTGCAACCTACAATCACAGATACCCCCCCCCCCCCCTTAAAGCACGCAAAACGCGAGAATCGCGTGTACCCCTGTTTATTATATCAATAATCCAGATTGATCGGTTTTCGACTTTTGAGAAGTATGTTTGCTACAACATTTTGAAATTTGGTAACAATTTATGGATCAATAACAAATTTTATGATAAGTTAAAGCTGACCGTCAGCCAGGAAAATGCTAAATACAGTGTTTTTATTGTAGTGAAACAATTGATTCTCCCATTTTGATTTTTACACTTGTTAAACATATACAGGGTTATTAAAAAGTATGGAGACGGCGATTTATTGTCGTTAATATTCATTTTAGGAAAAATTGTTCAACACAAAAGTTGTTTATGTAATTTTTATCTATACTTGGGAATACTTCAATTTTTGTGATCTGCAATTGTTTCTGAGTTACTTACCCCGTGTTCGGCATAATTTTTTTAAATGAAAACATATTACTTTTACCTCACCATTCGATAGAGGATTTTTTCTCTTTAAAACAGCGCTAAACAAATTTTTTTTTAAATTTATTTTAATAACATTTTTTCAAAAATACGCCGATTCAAGTATTTACATGAAGTAGGTATTTTATCACTAAAAACAAATTAATAACTAAGTAATTTAAAGTAAGTGTTCAAATTGACCCCCATTTGTCATTTGACAATGGCTCAGTCGATTTATAAAACCACGTTCCTACTTGATCTAAATACTTCAATCGGGGTATTTAAAAAAAAAATTTAATTTTTAATTTATTTTAATAACATTTTACATTAAGTAGGTACGTGGTTTTCTAAGTCGACTGAGCTATTGTGAATGACAAATGGGGATCAATTTGAACACTTACTTTAAATACATTAAATTACATAAACAATTTTTCCTAAAATGAATATTAACGACAATAAATCGCCGCCTCCATACTTTTTAATAACCCTGTATATAAATCACTAATGTACCTACTGCCCAAAAATGAAAAAAATTCACCTCTCCGTTTTTTCATTATGACCACTCAAGGTCAGGGGCTTTACATTTGTACTCCGATAGAGTAGGTCAAATGAAATTGACATTTTATCATTTTACAGATTATTATATTATTTATACTGTGGACCGAGATCTAGGAATACGAATAATTATTTTGCTAAATAAATTTCCAAAAGGAGAGAGTACACTTGCACAGTTCAAGACATGAAATGGAAAATAATCGAGTATAATCATTAACTTGGGTAGTTAATACTATAGATACCTATATCTAATATTATTAATTCATAGGTGCGTATTTGTAGCTTATCATTGTGGCATAACGACAAACATTAATTGGATAGGATATTATAGTTTTTTGATACTATTTATTACGTTCTGCAGTACAAATCTTGTTGAGAAGGATACAGAGGAACCATGGATCAAGAAGCAATAGGTTCATCCTTCCACGAGGCTACCAACAACCCTATTTTTTCATCTCTCTTTCTCGTGTTAATAAATACATTAGTAGCAAATAAGCGCTCACTTGCATCAAATGCAGACTACCCATCCGATTATGGACCTCGTCTGAATGATGGAGACGACTTCGATTTCATAATAGTCGGTGCTGGATCTGCAGGTTCAGTGGTGGCAAGTAGGTTATCAGAAAATCCAAGCTGGAAAATTTTGCTGATCGAAACGGGTTCATATGCGTCAGTGGAATCAGAGGTAACTTAAAGGTCATATTATTAAACTAATTAGCAATTATTAACAGGTACCGGCGTTGACGGTTAACCTGCAAAAAACTAAAGAAGATTGGAACTACGAATATGAACCATCGGCATACGTCCGCTTTAAGGAGAAAATGCGTTGCCCTCGTGGTAAAGGTCTGGGTGGTTCAAGCCTAATAAATTACTTATTGTACACGCGTGGAAATCGCGACGACTACGACAATTGGGCCAAATCTGGAAATGTGGGGTGGGATTCCGATTCTCTCTTTCAGTTTCATAGAAGGATTGAAAATATTCAAGGCGTAAATAGTCATAAATTTGGCACTGATGGAAAATTGAAACTCTCCAAACTAGAAAATGAACCTCTTATTCCCAGTATTGTGGATGCGTATAGGGAACTTGGATATACTCACGATTATAATGATGGAAACCCTTTGGGTAGATCATCTGGTATTTATACCGTGTCTAACGGTAGAAGACAAAATGTTGCGAAGGCATATCTAGGCAATGGAGTAAAAGATAGATCCAACCTATTCGTAGTTCTAAACGCGCATGTTACAAAAATGCTGATTGACACGTCACTAAGTGTGAGCGGTGTAGAAGTGCGCTTAGGAAAAAAATTACTTACAATCCATTCCAAGAAAGAAGTCATTTTAGCGGCTGGTGCGGTAAACTCGCCACAAATACTGATGAATTCAGGAGTCGGTCCCAAAGCACACTTAGAAGGTTTAGGAATAAAAGTGCTAAAAGACCTTCCAGTAGGGGAAAATCTACAGGACCACGTACTTTTCCCGGGATTATTCTACAATTTGCAAAAATCTGCTTTAACACCTGTTTTCAAGGAACCTGATATTGACAATTTATACGACTACCTAATACACGGCAAAGGTCCACTAACCGCCGTGGGTACAGTTTTTGTGGGATTTATCAATCCCAATAACGATTCTAAACTACCTTCTATAGAAATTCTCCACTTTCGTATCCCGAACAAATTTTTAATTACTCCCCTCGCGGAGATATTACAGCTTCCCCAAGGTATTCCGGATACTGTAACGGACATCAAGGAAATGAACCCAATTATCATGCCACTTGTTGTATTATCCTATCCGAAATCGAAGGGTAGGATTCAACTGAGAAGCAGCAATCCATTTGATGCCCCTTTAATTTTGCCAAACTACTTAAGCGAAGCGATAGATGTTACTACTATAATTGAAGGGATCAGATTTGTGCAGAAGATGATGAAAACCAAGGCGTTTCAAGCACACAATCCGGAATTTATCAGGTTTCATTGGGCAGATTGTGAGAACTTTAAATTTGATAGTGACGAGTACTGGGATTGTGTTATTAGAAATCTTATACGAACTGAGTATCATTTGGTGGGGACATGCAAAATGGGACCAAAAAGTGATCCTAGTGCTGTAGTTGATTCTCGTCTACGGGTGCATGGTATTAAAGGTCTATGTGTGATTGATGGATCCATTATGCCTTCACTTGTTGGAGTTCATACAAACGGTCCCATAATCGTTATTGGAGAAAAGGGAGCTGAAATGGTCAAAGAGGATTGGGGAATAAATAGAAATGAGTTATAAGTAGCTTTAATTAGTATAAGTGCTGATATTATATTCTCTTGCTTTTCTGGTTTTGAACAATCAGTCTATCCGTACTGTTTTGCCTTAATTAATTTTCAAAAGTACTAACCTTTAATTTGCAAGTTACCTATCTAAATTTCATAACTTGGTGTATTACAACAATTTTAGCCTTAAATCTGATTATGATAGTTGGAAAGTGATTCATGTGAAACAATTGCATCCCCAACGTATCACTGTTTGGTGTGCATTTTGGTCTATAGGAACCATTGCATCATTTTTCTTTTTTGTACTTCAATTGAAAGATATAAATTGGAAGACATTTGGTTTTAACCTGCCCTACAGCCCGGAAAGCATTGACTATATTGAGTACTTTCTAGGCCATGTCAGTTCGCTTTTTGGGGACCAGAACTGACCGCCAAAATTTTGATATTTTTTGGGGTTATTTGAAGCATGAAGTCAAAGTTCAAGCTTAAACATTTTTCCACGAAAGAGTATTGGTAATATTTTTAGCCACTCAGGTGATGTGGTTGTTCCATGCACGTTTTCTTGACTATCTTATCACGTCTTCGCGTTTCCATTATACTATTATTTAACTGTTTGTTGGTCTGTCCCAAATCATACAAATACATTGCTACAGCTTTGACGGTCCTCATCTTAGATTATAGAAAGGTACAGATACGTCTTTCCATATACGACCGTTATTAAAACATGAAGCCAACACTGACGAGAGAGTGCACAGGAAAAAAATAGAGAAGAAAAAACAACAAGACTACATATTCAGTGGCGTACTGTATTAAGGGTCATATAAATTATAACAATATAAAATGCGTTCTTGTATACCATAAACATTGCACAAATACTGTATAATATGAATACGGGACATGCAAGGTAGATATGTGTATCTTCAGATACACACTTCTGTCCTTAAAATAGAAAATAATCTAAGCTTCTCCTTCAAATTTTAAGTAAATAATCAATTCCCCAATTATAATTTCTTTCTATGTCTATGAACGTTACTACCTATGTAAGGCTATATTTTCTATTTACCCTTGAACGTTCGTTAAAGGCTTCTTTTGCACACAAAGCACCATCGCGGCATTATTGCCTTTTCCGTTTTAATAATTAAATGTAGAACAAAATAATCCTTCTTGTATTTAAACAACCAATTTATAATAATGGACAGCACGCACAATTACCACGGTGTTGTCAAATTGGATTCACTTTGTACCTATGGAAGATTTTATTTAAGAATGTAAATTAATAAAGGTTGTACACATTTAACAGTCGCTTAATGTTTTATCATTTTCAATATCACATAGTAGATTTATAGGTTTTAATTACTATTTTAGTTGTGATGTTGATAATTGGACAAATTGCATTGCAAAGTATAAATTAGACTGAATTAGGCTATCCTTGTACTGGCTTCACAAACCAATATAAACAAACGTTTCTGTAGTTCATTTATATTCTAAGGTTCTCATATATCAGGAGTTCCCGTCTTTTAGTCATCGGATTACCTTCCGCGCCATAGATTACCCACGGGACTTCTGCACATTTTGTAAATTCTTAATTTAGATTCTATGGTCAGATTTTTATTTTTCCAAATCACTTGTTTAATGAGTCCAGATATGGTGACCCTCTTATTTATCTCTTGTTTGACGTCTCTCTTTGAGGTTCCCACTCCCGAATATTTTGACTCCGAGGTAATTAAACGAACATACCATTTGCTAGTATTTTGCATCTCAAAGGTTCTTTTGATATCGTCATCGAATTTGCGTTTATTGTACATATCTTGGGGTATTTTGTGCCTTTGTTTTGAATAGATGACCTAAGTCGTCCTCGGATTATTTCTCATATAAAAAATGGAAGTAAGTTTACCGAACTGAATGCAACAATAACCAATTTTTTCTACAAACGTCAAAAAATGACAAGGTTTGCGCATCGATAACAATACGCGAAGTGACCCTTTTTTTCACTTACAGTAGGCATTGGGGGTTCTGACAGCTACCCCCCCCCTCTCTTTTTTAAGCCACGCCCCTCCCCACCACTAAACCCCGACCCTTTGTTCCCATTGGTTATTGTAACTCCTCCCTCTCTTCCTATTGGTTCTGATAGCCACGCCCTCTGTTCCTATTGGTTCTGTTGGAACACGCCCCTCTGTTTCTATTGGTTACCACGTCTCTCCCCTCTTATTGGCTGCCTTGCTGTGCTCCTATTGGATGCTGCATGCCCCACCTCTCTTTCTCCTATTGGCTGACTCCCACCTCTCTTCTCCCTATTGTTTTCTTGTCAAGGTCACTTCTTTTCTAATGAGCGCTGCTAATCCAATTTCTATTGTTTTCCTGGTCGACGTTTCCTCTAACTCAATTTCTATTCTTTTCTTGTCAAGGTCACTTCTTTTCTAACGGGCGCTACTAACTCAATTTCTATTGTTTCTTGACCATGGTCGGCTCTATTGTCTTCCTGGCTGGTGTTTCCGGTTATGAACTTGGTTAGATGTTTCCGGTTGGGAACTAGGCTAGAGGTTTCCGGTTAAGAACTTCATTTGACATTTCCGGTTATGAACTTGGCTAACTCGCTGGCCTCGAAAAGTAAGTAATCAAGGTCAAATGTTGTTGGTCGGCTGTGGTATACAAAGAGATGTCTCGAGCCTCAAATGCAATCATGTCCAAGGTCATTGCAACTACTACTTTGCAACGTCGTCACGAAAGAATTATTAATTTAATTGTAAAGATTAGAAAACTAAAATTTGATCTGGAAGTGTTGGAAGTTCAGCGAAAATTAAATAAAATCGTATTGTAGAAAGAGAACTTTTAGAAATGCACTCGTAAAAATGCGATGATTATTTCAGTCTTTGATAAACTAACTTTAAAGTTGAACTAATTTTGGGTATCATAAAGCTGTCATCACTTCAAATGTGACCTAATTTAAGTGAATCGCTCCCCTAAAGAACATATGAATGTTTACGTAGTAAAATGAAAGCTTACTGTGTAAATTTGATAATCCTTTTTTGCACTAACAAATGTATACCGGCAACGCGCGTCTTTAGTTAGTAACGAATTGTTTAGCCTAACTTGTCTACATCGAAAACTAAACTAAACATTTGAACCTCGTGTAATTTCGGTTTGCTTAACGGAAGTGCGTAGTATAGTAACGTCATATCCGATAAAAAAAGAGCGTTTGTTTATTTGTATGACATCATCTCCGCTTTGAGACATCTGTATCACATTAGTCATTAAGTAAACAAATTTGATAACCTTAGTAGCGTAAATAACTTTAACCGGAAACTACATAAAAAAGGGGAAAATTCAAGACTAAACCCCTCCTGATGTCGGTTTGAGTAAACGGAAACGCGTAATCCCCTTTTTGCTATAACACGCGTTAGTTGACGCGCACTATAGAAATAAACTGTACTTAGGTAAAGCAGGGGTATCAGCTGTAACTGATGCTTGTAAGTTGACAGTAACATTTTTGATTTGAAAAACAAAAAGGTGGGCGAATCTCTGTGCGTGCGCATGTAAACAAATGTTTGAGAGGAAATGAAAAAGGGTTATCACGGATATGACGTATGGAGCGAGCGGCGTGAACTGTTTCAAGTTTGTAAATCGTTTAAATTGTGGGAATGTTTTTGTAATTATTCTTCTGACTCTCTAAGTAGTAGGTAAAGGCCATTCGCGGTCCACAATGCCCTGTGGGAGCTTATGATCTCTAGAAGCGAATCCTTCAATTAATGATAATTTTCCACCGGAATTTAGGAGAGCCAATAAAATGTTTGTCCTTAAAATTAAACCTACTTCTAATTTCTGTAATATAAAAATCTAAAACACACATAAAGGATCATTTTCATCGAGATTTGGCAAGTAGAACTCAGCACCGCGCGGTTAGCAGTTAAAACGAGAATACCGGAAACGGGCATCTTTTCAAGGTTTGTGACGTCATCTCCGCTTAGATAAACGTCGGTACTACGTGAATCATAAAAATCCAAACCGGAAACGTACATCTTTTCAAGGTTTGTGACGTCATATCCGCTTTGACAAAATTAAACGTCGGTACTACGTGAGTGGTCATAAAAATCCAAGTATTGTTGCATCCGGGAGGGGTTTTGTAGGTTAGCTCTAAAAATAGAACACCATTTTGCCCTCCTCACCCCCTTCAATATTGGAACGATTGAATAAGTAAAATAACGACCTTGTACACTTAAGTTGTAATTAAATAAACTTTCCTATTGACTTTATAATAGGAGAAATGCTAGTTTTAGTTAAAAGAAAAAACTGGAATTAGCGTAACATTCGTAAAAGGATCACATATTATGCGAATTCTCCTCTTTACCACTTTTCTAATAATGTAAGTTTAACGCATTTTTCATCTTACGGGGCAAATTATTGCGTTAGAATAATGTACTTCAAACGAACTCGTTTATTTAGTGTTGCAAATTCATACCAAAAAATAGTTTAAATTATGCATTAATTTTATCGAAAATATCTATTTACTGTTTGAGGCAGCGAACAGTTTTCATTCTCCAGTACACAGGACCAGTTTGTCACACAAAACCACAAATAACTAAAGGTTATTTATGCACAAAATTACACGAGCTTTATAGCAAGTGAGCATCCGAGCTTCGGTAAATTCTGCTGCGACCACTTCTTGTTGACCTTCGTCGCTTCTGAACTTTGCTAGTTTTGGTTCTTAACTTGATCAAAGTAGATTTGGTTCTGAACTAATTAAGAGTTCAAAGTCCATATTTTTTTAAAAGTCCTTGAAACCCCCCACTCCTGTTGAATCGCGGGTATAAAAGTACACAAAATGCTTCATAATGTCCAGTTTAATCGCTTCATTCATATTATCATTGTTAACATTGTTGTGTGCATAATAACCACCCTTTTGTTAGTTCTTAATAATAGAATTTGTTCTGTCTGAGGCGTGTATTGATAATCTGAGTAATACGGCTCTATTGAAGATGTCTCAGCAGTTTGAGATCGTAGCGGAGCACGTAAGTCAACTCAAAAAGTTTCGTATGAGCAAGCGCAAGATAGTGTTTAAGATTAAAGATGTGCCTTCGTCCTCCAACGCTGTTGACTGGGTGCGGTCTGCAGTGTTGCAGATCGTCGCCTATATAACAAATACTATAAGCCCAGAGGACAAGGTGGGTCTGACGTTCTATAGCGAGAACTTCAAGCAGAGGTTACCGGGGTGGCTAAGTTTTCGCGCAGCGACGGAATTTACCTTTGAAAACGTGTGGGAGGTAATGGGATCGGTGTTTCAAAGCAACTCCGAGGGCTTGAGCACCGATGCGTTCCGAATGGAGGTTACATCCGTTAGTCCTCCTTCTGGACAAGGAAGGCAGCGCGTTTACAATGGTTATGACGAAGAGTGCCGTCAGCGTAGAGGAATCGTCGCTATAAACAATACAGACAATATGTGTTTACCTCGCGCGTTAGTGGTAGCTAAAGCGAACGTGGATAAGGATCCTAATTATAAAATACTGCGGGATAGAAAGGGGATACAAAAAATTCACGCGCAATGTCTGCTTCAAGAAGCAAGCGTGGTGATTCCCCCAAACGGTTGCGGTATAGAAGAACTGCGTCAGTTCCAAAACCATCTAAGTGGATATAAAATAAGTGTTTATCAGCATAATACAAAAGGAAGACGGCTGACATTTGAGGGCCCCAATGCCGATAAAAAGATCAATCTTCTTTACCATGAGGGACATTTTAACGTAATTACCTCTTTAACATCCGCTTTTGTATGCGATTATTACTGCGAAGCCTGCCACACGCCTTACAATAATAAAAACAAACATCGTTGCGGAGCATCGTGTCCGTGCTGTAACGCTCAACCCCCGTGCGAAAAAGTGCAAGAGGAAGTGTTGTGCGGGGACTGTGGAAGATCATTTCGAGGCGCTTCCTGTTTCGATCGACATAAGGAGGGTTCTGTGTGCGCCACCGTACGAAAATGTCTAAAGTGCTTCAAAACGTACGCGAACCGTAAGTCCCCTCATGTTTGCGGGGAAATTTATTGTAAGTGCTGTCAGGGCTATAAACTAGAAAACCATCTGTGCTACATTCGTCCTGCGGCCGCTCGCAATCAGAAAGACGAAGCACTTTTCATATTCTACGATCTGGAAACGCGGCAGGAGAAGGAAGACCCTCATGATCCAGCTGTTAAGGTGCATGAAGCACACCTGTGCGTATTTCGACAGTCGTGCCCTTTATGCAGGGATTCGGTATCTTTTATCTGTACTCGGTGCGGTGTTCGAGAACAGATATTAAGAGGACCTAAGTGCTTGGAGGGGTTTATGGAGTACGTGCTAAATGTTCGTAAAAAATTTAAAAAGGTGATCGTGATTGCCCATAACGGTCAAGCTTTCGACCACCAATTCGTGTTGAACTACGTACTAAACGAGACGCATCTGAAACCTGAACTTATAATGCGTGGTTCGAAAATTCTCATGATGGCCATAGGTAACGTAAAATTTATAGACAGTTTAAATTTTTTTCCTATGGCTCTAAGTGCGCTCCCTAAAGCCTTGGGATTAGGTGAAGAGTTAAAGAAGGGTTATTTTCCACACCTGTTCAATACAGAAGAAAACGCCTCGTACGTTGGTCCTCTACCGGCCGTAAAATATTATTCACCCGACTCCATGAAACCTGATGCGAGAGCACTGTTTCTGAAATGGTACGATGAGCATAAACAGAACGTGTTTGACATGCAGAGAGACCTCGTGGAATACTGTCGCTCCGACGTCGATATTCTTAAACGAGCTTGCATGCAATTCAGGGACATGTTTATTAACGAATGCGATGTCGATCCCTTTACGGAAAGTATCACTATTGCCTCTGCGTGCAATCTGATGTTTCGTCGCAAGTTCCTGCACTCGGACACCATTGGCGTTATTCCGAAGGGCGGTTATCGAAGAGCCGATAACCAATCACTTGTAGCCATCCAGTGGCTTGTGTGGGAGGAAGATAGGCGAGGAATTAAAATTCAACATGCCGGTAGACAGAGAGAATTGAAGATAAATGGAATGAGAGTGGATGGTTATTGTGAGGAGAGCGGTACGGTGTTTGAATTCTACGGCTGTTACTACCACGGATGTACCAACTGCTTTTTAACGAACCGTAACGAGCGCCTTCACGACGACGAACCACTTGACACTATGGACCATCGTTATGAAAATACCACAGCTAAAGCGACAAGACTGCGCGCATTAGGTTACGAGGTTGTGGAAATGTGGGAGTGCTCATTCAAAAGAGAACTAAAATCCAACTCTGCAATGGAATACCTACGTGAACACCACATGCTAAAAAGTGCTCCGCTAAACCCTCGCGACGCGTTCTACGGTGGTCGTACAGGATGCACAAAACTGAAATATACGGCTAAGGAAGGTGAAAAAATCAAGTATGTGGATGTTTGTTCGCTTTATCCGTATATTTGTAAGTACGGCCGTTTCCCCCTAAAACATCCGGAAGTGTTTGTAGGAAAGGAATGTAAAAACTATATTGATCGAAACGGAATCCCTCACAGTGTAATTAAGTGTTCCATTTTGCCGCCTCAGAACTTGTATCATCCCGTGTTGCCCGTGAAAAAACATAATAAATTAATGTTTCCTCTGTGTATGAAGTGCGTGGAAGACCTTGCCGAAAGTGAATGCTCTCACGGTCCCGAGGAAAGAACTATTTGCGGTACCTGGTGCAGTGACGAAATTGTGAAAGCGATGGACAAAGGTTACAAACTGATAGAGGTGCATGAGATGTGGGTGTACGATACTACACGTTACGATAAGACTATAAACAGCGGTGGTCTCTTTTCGGAATTTATAAATCATTTTGTAAGAATAAAACAGCAAGCATCCGACTGGCCCTCTTCTTGCTGTACTCTCGAGCAAAGAGATAAATATATCGAAGAGTTTTTCGAAAGTGAAGGAGTCCAACTCAAATATGAGGATATTATGAAAAACCCCGGATTACGTTCCCTTGCCAAACTGATGTTGAATTCCTTCTGGGGAAAATTTGGCCAGCGAGAAAACCAGTCGAAGACGTCGATACTGCGTGATCCTAAGGAGTTTTATGACCTCATGTGGTCACCCTCTATTGTTGTCAACTATCTGCAAGAGGTAAACGACGAAATTGTCATTATGAACTGGCAATACAAGGAAGAAGCTGTAGAACCTCTGTTTACCGTGAACTGTGTAATCGCTGCCTATGTTACTACGCAAGCGCGCCTTCAACTATACTCCTACTTGGATTTGCTGGGTGATCGCGTACTCTATTACGACACAGACTCGGTCATTTACGTCTCTCGCGAAAATCAACCTGATTTACCGTTGGGAAACAACTTGGGCGATTTAACGGACGAAATTGAAGGAGAGTATGGACCGAGCGCTTTTATTACAGAGTTTGCGTCAGGCGGGCCTAAAACGTACGGATACCAGGTCCAGCTACCTTCGGGGAAAACAAAAACTGTGATTAAGGTGAAAGGGTTAACACTCAATCACCAAAATCTGGAGAAGGTTAACTTTGATTCTCTCGTTGACCTTATCGATCACACGGATCAAGAAATTCTGACAATAAACTCTGTTATTAGGCGCACCGAGGACCATCAGCTAATAACTAAGATGGAAGAGAAGAAATTTAGGGTCAATGTCAAGAAGCGACGGAGGGTGGATGATTACGACACCGTACCCTATGGTTATAAGAGAAGTTGATAATTACTCCCCCCAAATCATATAATTTAGCGTTATTTTTGGTAATACATAGTAATTTACGTACTCTTACTTTACAAACTGTAAATTAGTTTAGATGTTTACATACGTCGTTAAAGGGACAAATATTTGTATCGTTTATGAGACAATAAACTAAATGGCGTTGTATTTTATTTTTTAATGAGAGGATTCTTACCGGTGTTCGTTCCTCGAAAACAGATAAAACAGAACCGATATCAGATCCGATGAACAGATAAAACAGATTCGGTGAACAGATAAAAGATCCAATGAACAGATAAAACAGATCCGATGAACAGATAAAACAGATCCGCTAATTTTTATCAGTTCAAGACCTGTTTTTACCTGTTCGACACCTGTTATGGAGCTGTTTTTACTTGTTCGATACCTGGTATAGAGCTGTTTGCTGTTTCCCTCCCCTCGTATTTGAGCTGATGTAATATACTTACTTCAAGTATTAAAAATAGCCTAAGTGACTGAAAACAACCAGGAAATTGGAAGAATACTTTTTATAACAACCTACCGCTATTTAAAATGCCGCAGCGCGTGTAATTTAATTTGACAAGAAGGTAGTTATTAGTTTCAATATAAACAGAGCTTTTCAATTTTTAAAGAACGATGCACTACATCTAGGTAGAGAGGTCTTGAGAGTGTTAAATGAAATTACAATAGAGGTTAACTTTTAACCTATTCAACGTAATCTGAAAGCGGCTATAATGCTTCCGATAGAAAAACTTGAGAGAAATATGAACACGTATGAGGCCATTGCCTTCTCCTCCAGACCCTTAATTCCTATATAAAAGACAACTTTAAGGAAAAGATATATTTGAACGAATGTATTTAATGCAAAACAAGTGAGTAGTAGTCGTCCTGCTACCTTTTAAATAGATCTATTTGTCTAACTAATTAGCTCAATTAATTATGATTTCCCCGCCGCCCATTGAAACAGAAGTCGCAAAATATTCGTGATTACAAAATTTGCCTATTTTATTTACGTATTCGCTCGCATTCATTACTAGATATAAAGAAGATGAGAACGTAAATCCGGCGACATCGCTGTTATCTTACTTAACTTTTAATTGAACAAATAAATATTTTTAAATATTATCCCTCTGTGGAAATGATCTCTCGCACTCTTTATTTGTATATAATAAATCGAAATCGATGACTTTAAGTAGCGTTCCTTAATTATACCTTTTATTTAAGCATAATATACATATCGTAAAACTTTTTCTATAAATATTAGCGTTCATCCCTCTGCATTTACCATTTATAAAAGTGAAAATGGACGGTAAGGTGCTTATTTTTAAATGAAACATGCTATAATTTCAATTTACAGCTATACCATACAATTACGTCGCCGTTGATTCTTTAGGGGATCTAATGGGATATGGTAAATATATTCAATTTTTTGTTTAAAACTGCATAATATTCCGTTCTAGAAATCAGAATTATACAGACGGTCTTAATGGTGACGCAATTGGTAAGTGCTTTTAAAAATTTCTTCACTATATTTACTTTGTATTATTTCAGAATAATTTCATTAAAGTTACGGGGGGGGGGGGGGGGTGTTTAATCTACAGGCCCCCCTTTTTACGATAATATTAAGTGGAACAATCGACGATCACCCGTTCAGCGCCTTTTTGGGGGCGCATGAAGATGTCGTGATCATCGAAATCGTATGTATATTTGTTTAGTCGTGTTTATACATGACTGAAATCGATTGTCAATATCTAATTCATTCGTGCTTAATTAATACATAATTCTGATATTCATCAATGGTATAGGGTTCTATTAACAGCAAATACTCAACAACCCGTTTTTTATACATCTTGTGGCATTTTATGTCCCGTAGGTGGGGAGGAAGTTTATTGAATAGTAGCACACCCGTATAATGGCACGCTTTTTCTGTGATGGCAAGTCTATGATTAGGATAATTGTAGTTTTCTGTTCTTGTTATTTCAGATGGCTTTAGTGATGCATATTCGGATCTGTTTTTCTGGACAAATAAAAGGATTTCACAGATGTAAAGTGCACTGATTGTTAATATACCGTTTTCTCTAAATTTGTTTCTGCAACTGACCTTGGATTTCAGGTTAAGCATAGTTCGTAACGTTCTTTTCTGAAGAATAAAAACTTTATTAGAGTTGGAGCACTGACCCCAAAATAAGATTCCAAATTTCAGCAGAGACTGAAAATTCGCGTAATAGACTGTTTTTAAAGTAGGAAAGTCCAAATATTTACTCAGTATACGGATAGAGTATAGCGTTCTACTCAGTTTTTCCGATAGAGAAAAGATATGATCTTGCCAGGTGATTCCTTCATCAATGTGCACCCCTAGAAATTTAGTACTACTTTCGAAGGTGATGTTTTGTCTGTCAGTTGTAGTGTTTTTGTTTTTAGTTTTGAACAACATAAATTTAGTTTTCTCCTCGTTAACCACTAAACCGTTTTTGTTGAACCACTTTTCTGTTCTTTGGCACAGTACATTTATTTCAGCAGCTGCGGCTTCTGCAGATTCGGAGCTTACTACCAAATTAGTGTCGTCTGCATAGCTTACTAAGCTATGAGCATCAGTCTGTATGATGGAGCTGAGGTCGTTTACAAAGATAACAAATAGTATGGGTCCTATGGTGCTGCCTTGCGGAATTCCTATTTTAACTTCGCGAGTGTTCGAGACACCCACATGTCCCTGTTTCTCGATAACACATTTCTGGCTTCGATCTGTCAGGTAGGATTTAATCCATGAAAGTGCACAGCCTCGTACTCCATACCTTTCTAATTTTCCGATTAAGATGTCATGATCTAGACAATCATAGGCCTTCGATAAATCGATAAATGATGCTATCGCCACTTTTTTGTCCTCTAAGCTGCTGATTACATATTGCATGAATTTATATAAAGCTGTATTGATTGACTTCTTGGGTAGATATCCATGTTGCGTGTCACTAAAGTGATTATTTTTATAGAAAAAGTCCAATAGTATTGTTCTATGCATTATTCTGAATCAATAAAAGAATTATTATTATTATTATTATTATTATTATTATTTAGTCGTGTCCATTTTCTTATTTTTACTTTATTTATAGTTCGAATAAACGTACGCCGCTTTTTATTGCACTTTGTTTTATTAATAACCTATAAAAATGAAATTGTATTTATGTAAAACTCCGCTTTTTCGACTTGGATTTTCGCCACTAAAAGCATACAGATCAACTTATTATAAATAATACATTTTTGTTCAAATTTTCGATATCTCTTTACGAGGCTCCAGTTTTTAATTCCCGCGAAAAATCATTTACGGTAAGGACGATTTTTAAAAGCATCAAAATCCTACCGCCTGTACTTAATTAATAGTTCAATAATTTGGCGAAAAAGTATGCGGATAACATGTATCAAAATGGATTGTATAGCAGATGTACTTAAGGATTGCCTGCTACTTTTTTAATTTCAGTTTTAAGGTGGTGTCCTTCCTGAAAGAAACCTCTCTCCCCTCCTGTCTGACGTACATCATTCTAACGCAATAATTTGCCCCGTAAGATGAAAAATGCGTTAAACTTACATTATTAGAAAAGTGGTAAAGAGGAGAATTCGCATAATATGTGATCCTTTTACGAATGTTACGCTAATTCCAGTTTTTCTTTTAACTAAAACTAGCATTTCTCCTATTATAAAGTCAATAGGAAAGTTTATTTAATTACAACTTAAGTGTACAAGGTCGTTATTTTACTTATTCAATCGTTCCAATATTGAAGGGGGTGAGGAGGGCAAAATGGTGTTCTATTTTTAGAGCTAACCTACAAAACCCCTCCCGGATGCAACAATACTTGGATTTTTATGACCACTCACGTAGTACCGACGTTTAATTTTGTCAAAGCGGATATGACGTCACAAACCTTGAAAAGATGTACGTTTCCGGTTTGGATTTTTATGATTCACGTAGTACCGACGTTTATCTAAGCGGAGATGACGTCACAAACCTTGAAAAGATGCCCGTTTCCGGTATTCTCGTTTTAACTGCTAACCGCGCGGTGCTGAGTTCTACTTGCCAAATCTCGATGAAAATGATCCTTTATGTGTGTTTTAGATTTTTATATTACAGAAATTAGAAGTAGGTTTAATTTTAAGGACAAACATTTTATTGGCTCTCCTAAATTCCGGTGGAAAATTATCATTAATTGAAGGATTCGCTTCTAGAGATCATAAGCTCCCACAGGGCATTGTGGACCGCGAATGGCCTTTACCTACTACTTAGAGAGTCAGAAGAATAATTACAAAAACATTCCCACAATTTAAACGATTTACAAACTTGAAACAGTTCACGCCGCTCGCTCCATACGTCATATCCGTGATAACCCTTTTTCATTTCCTCTCAAACATTTGTTTACATGCGCACGCACAGAGATTCGCCCACCTTTTTGTTTTTCAAATCAAAAATGTTACTGTCAACTTACAAGCATCAGTTACAGCTGATACCCCTGCTTTACCTAAGTACAGTTTATTTCTATAGTGCGCGTCAACTAACGCGTGTTATAGCAAAAAGGGGATTACGCGTTTCCGTTTACTCAAACCGACATCAGGAGGGGTTTAGTCTTGAATTTTCCCCTTTTTTATGTAGTTTCCGGTTAAAGTTATTTACGCTACTAAGGTTATCAAATTTGTTTACTTAATGACTAATGTGATACAGATGTCTCAAAGCGGAGATGATGTCATACAAATAAACAAACGCTCTTTTTTTATCGGATATGACGTTACTATACTACGCACTTCCGTTAAGCAAACCGAAATTACACGAGGTTCAAATGTTTAGTTTAGTTTTCGATGTAGACAAGTTAGGCTAAACAATTCGTTACTAACTAAAGACGCGCGTTGCCGGTATACATTTGTTAGTGCAAAAAAGGATTATCAAATTTACACAGTAAGCTTTCATTTTACTACGTAAACATTCATATGTTCTTTAGGGGAGCGATTCACTTAAATTAGGTCACATTTGAAGTGATGACAGCTTTATGATACCCAAAATTAGTTCAACTTTAAAGTTAGTTTATCAAAGACTGAAATAATCATCGCATTTTTACGAGTGCATTTCTAAAAGTTCTCTTTCTACAATACGATTTTATTTAATTTTCGCTGAACTTCCAACACTTCCAGATCAAATTTTAGTTTTCTAATCTTTACAATTAAATTAATAATTCTTTCGTGACGACGTTGCAAAGTAGTAGTTGCAATGACCTTGGACATGATTGCATTTGAGGCTCGAGACATCTCTTTGTATACCACAGCCGACCAACAACATTTGACCTTGATTACTTACTTTTCGAGGCCAGCGAGTTAGCCAAGTTCATAACCGGAAATGTCAAATGAAGTTCTTAACCGGAAACCTCTAGCCTAGTTCCCAACCGGAAACATCTAACCAAGTTCATAACCGGAAACACCAGCCAGGAAGACAATAGAGCCGACCATGGTCAAGAAACAATAGAAATTGAGTTAGTAGCGCCCGTTAGAAAAGAAGTGACCTTGACAAGAAAAGAATAGAAATTGAGTTAGAGGAAACGTCGACCAGGAAAACAATAGAAATTGGATTAGCAGCGCTCATTAGAAAAGAAGTGACCTTGACAAGAAAACAATAGGGAGAAGAGAGGTGGGAGTCAGCCAATAGGAGAAAGAGAGGTGGGGCATGCAGCATCCAATAGGAGCACAGCAAGGCAGCCAATAAGAGGGGAGAGACGTGGTAACCAATAGAAACAGAGGGGCGTGTTCCAACAGAACCAATAGGAACAGAGGGCGTGGCTATCAGAACCAATAGGAAGAGAGGGAGGAGTTACAATAACCAATGGGAACAAAGGGTCGGGGTTTAGTGGTGGGGAGGGGCGTGGCTTAAAAAAGAGAGGGGGGGGGGGGGTAGCTGTCAGAACCCCCAATGCCTACTACTTACCTACGTTACCATAACAGCGTGCCCGAAATGACGACGCCAGGCGCGAAGTACGCACTACACGCAAACTAGATGAGAGTTTTGTATTTTAACGTTAAAATAATTATCAAATTCTTCACGTTTCGTTTGCGTTTGTAGAAAAAATTTTGCTTGCAACTCGTGCGCGAAATACTTTTGGTGATCTCGACTATTTCTTTAACTCGGCTGCGCCTCTTTAAATAAATCAGTTCTCGATCACCAAAGTGGCATTTCGCGCACTAGATACAAAAATAACTATTTGTAATAATGACGATAACAAAAACCACTTCATGGTCGTCTTGGCTAACAACGATGTATGCAGGTTGTGGTAAAATACAACGTATATTATCCCTCATTTGTCTCATGAATGGCCAAAATTTAATGTGTACCGTGACCAAAAAACACTGAAAACAAGTTTAAGCAACAGGTGCTGAATGCACACAATTTAACACTTATGTCGGACGAAGCTTCCATCCCTTTTCTCCAGCTTCCTTTCATCGCCACACCGGACTGTATAAGGACTGTATAAGGAAACTTAACCGAAAGCGAAAAGGGAAAGCTGTATCTTAAAATTCACTTCCATTTCCGGAACGTGACGTGTTCAAGTTGGAGAAATTGTTTTTGATGAGTAACGAACTCAAAGGGTGTATGGAGTTTGCCTTTGGATCTGTTTTCGAAGGATCGACATCCTCATGTCTTGTAAAATTAAGTATGTGGCGATCACACATGATCCTGCTACACAGCCGCTTACATACTGAGCAACGATTGATTTTCATTGGCCGACCAATGACAACGCGTCGACACCGCCCAGAATCAATCGTTGCTCAGTATGTAAGCGGCTGTGTAGCAGGATCATGTGTGGTCGCCACAAAGTACAATGGAAGAATTCAAATATGTTGTCCTCCTATAACTAACAGAAAACATGTTCAGTGCCTTGTCGTCTCAAAACGGTTTTTTCCTTCCGTCTTTACTGCGCCTTCCAATTTTTTGAGCATTAAAAATTACGTCCTTAACGCTCGAATACGAGGTGCTAATTTATTTTCTTGAATCCGTAACGCTTTTTTGTTCTCGACCTTTTAGCGTCATCGGTCCCGTTACCAGCGTCACCGTCGTTAGACCTTCCCTTAAAATAACCCAGCAAACATTTACACAGGATGTTGGTTGCCCTCTTGCGAAGATTCTGCTTTGCAATAGTCCGCCATTTTGTCGAACGTACAAGTTGTATAATTACGCTGACCGACTCTGTTAAAACACACCAACGCCAAGTGAATATTAATTTGTGTTTGTCTATTATAATTTATTCAATTATTCAATATGTACTTTACAAGGACAATTGCTTGAATTAGTTAATTGGTGAGTTCCTTGATTTACTTATTTAAAATTGTTAAAATTTTTTAATTAACAATCTGTGATCGAAGGCTCTCTGTTACCGATTCGAGTTTTGTAACGTTAAACTTTGTACTTATCTCTTTTGCCTTTAACCTTTTGTTAAGGTACTTTAGATCAGTATCCGATTGAATTTGGCCTGTAAGTCAGAATTAATAATTTCCTGATGGACTCTTAATTGGTTCGGTCCCGAATTTATTTGTTTGACTAGGTATTTGGTGACGCTCTTTGATCAAAGAACCGCCGGATATCAACGGTAAGAGGTTTGATTATTAATTACGTGCTTGTATAAATATCGTTTTGTCAATCGAATATAAATACATACAACATATATAAAATTGAAGTAAATACCCCTACATAATATGTTTTTTTATATATCAAGTATGTAAATATTCTTTAATAAAGTTATATAAACCGTATGTCACACATTACGTATATTTTACATAATAGTATAGAAACTTAAGGATATTCTATATACAGAAATTCATATAATATATACATACAGATAATTACATATTACTCATGGAATTCATGTGCTGTCATATTTATATGATTAGATTTATGTACGTTATATGTAAAATGTTATATGTAAGAAGTATTACATACTTTTTATGTATGCCTTCTGTAAATATAAATAGAAATTATCATTACATATGGTCGAAAATAAAGTCCGTTTCTTTTGCGCCGCATACGTAATCGCACGCGCGTGTTTCCTATAACGCCAAAAATTGTAGTTCACGTACCTTTAATATTAGATCCGTATCGACTAAAATGCGTCTAATTTATACAGAAAATAAATAATATAAAATAAATTAAATCCTGGTCATTTTTAACATTAAGTTAGGTATAATCATTGAATAAGACTTCACTCAACGATATCATCAAACAAAATTTAAACTAATAACGCGAAACAGTGCAAAGTTACGATGTACGAAATAAAAAAGGAATGTTTCGGATTAGCGCAGTTGTACAATGTCGGATACAAAGAAAACACATGTCGGATTTGGGAATTTGCAACGCCCTCCCGCAAAGGTTCGAATCCGGTTAAGGGAAACTTTTCAAGCAAGTATATATATATATCATAATAAACTGTCTGCTTTCAGTTCAGGTAAAAACGGGTTCGTGTAAGAATTAAATTAATTAAAAGCACAGTTGCACGTAAAAATGTAGTTTTTCCATTTTTTTGTATGGCACTGCTTAAATAATTTTTTACACTGATAATAATTACATTATGCTCGAATAGCTGCCATTTGGTCATCGCAACGCTTTTACAACTAATATTTTTTATGTAAATATTACATAAAATATATATAAAACGTATATAAATTCATATGCTACAGATATAGAAGAATTTACATCTAATAGACATATATGTTTGCTGGGCTGTTTAATATTATAACTATGTTACCAACGTCATTTATCGTAAGACTACTTATGGTCCCATAAAGGTAAACTAGGTACCCGTAAATTACTTTGTGTGGTACTTGTACCCCTCGACCTTTGATTTGTTATCTAAAATTCTTTCAAACTAGATTATAATCCAGTTAGACCGAACACAGGTGATTTATTTCATGGCTCTCCTTCCTCCATTTATAGCTAGGTACAGAATCGTTGTTTTTAAGGAACTAATAATTTCTTCGGAGTTTTGAATTTTCAGTTTCGAACAGCACAGAATCTCTTAGAAAATCCGTGGCGTCCTTACTTAAAATTTACCTTTTTTTGTGTATTGACTCTAGAAATTACCCCTGACCCATCATCATAGATCGAGCGGCCGAGGATTCAGCACATACAATTTTGTTACAACCACCCCAATTATTACTGCAACAATTGTCGCTCTTTTACCCAAATAAATAGTATTCCAGTTCCTCAAAATTTGGTTGTAAAAATAAAATCAAAATGCTGATTTCTTATTCCCATTTTTGCATTCTCAGTTCAAATATAAATTAATGAAATTCCCATCAGCGGTAAATTATTCACTCGCGGTTAGGTTTCGGGTATTTTTATCTAATCGAATAATTTTCACGGTTAATTTTTTGTACAGTTCTTCAACGATCAAGAATGAAATCGGACATAATTAACTCGTGCCCTGATACCCTTCAAGGTTCATCCTCTGTACTTTTCCTCACGCTAATAAACACATTAGTGGCGAATAAATGCAGTTTTGTTTCTAATAGGTTCTACCCGCCTGATTATGGACCGAAACTACGAGATGGCGATAGTTTCGATTTCATTGTAGTTGGTGCCGGATCTGCCGGTTCTGTAGTCGCAAGTAGATTATCGGAAAACCCAAACTGGAAGATTCTCCTGGTAGAAGCGGGATCGCTTCCATCTCACGATTCTGATGTAAGTATTGCAAAAGAGTTTTTATTCTAAACGACCGTTTACAGATACCGGGTCTATTATTTCACTTACAAAATACTGAAGAAGATTGGAAATATAAAAGTGAGACTCCCGAACATCTTAACTTTAAAGAAAGAAAACGATGCCCACGAGGAAAAGGCCTCGGCGGAAGCAGCCTTATCAATTACATGATTTATATGAGAGGAAATCGTTATGATTTTAGCAACTGGGCGAACGCTGGCAATGAAGGATGGGATTTTGATTCTGTTTTGCAATACTACGAACGGTATGAAAACATTCAAGATGTGAGTGGAGGATTCAATAATGAAAAAGAAATGAAGATAACGAAATTCACCAGTAAAGAACCGATTTTGCCTAACTTAGTAGATGCTTACGCAGAATTAGGTTATAAGCACGAATACAACGAAAACGAACCTTTAGGCACCTTAAACAGTTACGTAACGACCTCGAATGGTAGAAGAGAAAATGTAGCTAAAGCATTTTTAAACAAAAAGGTAAAAGATTGTGAAAATTTGTTTGTTGCTATCAACTCTCAGGTGTCAAAGCTTTTAATGGATGGATTGACGGTAAAAGGAGTTGAAATTCGTGTACAAGGAAAACTCCTCAAAATCCACGCCAGAAATGAAATTATCTTATCAGCAGGTGCTGTAAATTCTCCACAAATTTTGATGAATTCAGGAATTGGCCCAAAAAATCACTTACAGGGTCTCGGAATTCCGCTAGTAAAAAATCTCGAAGTCGGACAAAATTTAAAGGATCATACGGCTTTCCCTGGCTTATATTTTAAAGTTGATAAATCCGCTCTCAGTTCAATTTCTGGACAAAGCTACACTGATCTTCTTTACGAATATTTTGCACACTACAAAGGACGATTAAGTAATATGGAAGCGAATTTTTTTGGTTTTGTAAACCCAAGGAATGACTCCAACGTACCGTCACTACAGATTGCCCATTTATTTATGCCTCAAGATTATCTTAAATTTGTTCATGCCAATGACGTAATCGAACCCTTTGAGCTACCCCAAAGTGTGCGAAATACAGTTAAAGAAGTGAACAAAGTGAGCAATTTCATCGAGTTTATGATCATGTTACTCTATCCAAAATCCAAAGGACGAATTTTACTCAAAAGTAACGATCCATTTGAGGAACCTTTGATCATCCCCAACTACTTAAGTGAGGCAGCAGATGTCACCGCCATCATTGAGGGTATCAGATTTATACAAAACTTGATAAAAACGAAAGCGCTTCAAACTTTCAATCCCGAATTTGTGAGATTAGAAGTGGCTGACTGCAACAATTTTTCTTTTGATACTGACGAATATTGGGACTGTGTAATTAAGAATTTGGTATGCACGGGGTATCACTTAGTAGGAAGTTGCAAAATGGGACCTAGAACAGATCCAGATGCTGTTGTCGACTCACGGTTAAGAGTACATGGGATTAAAGGAGTACGGGTTATTGATGGGTCGATTATGCCATCGATTGTGGGTTCAAATACAAATGGTCCAATTATTATGATTGGGGAGAAAGGTGCACATATGGTGTTAGAGGATTGGTTAATGAACAAGGATGAACTATAAATTAATATACGATGCGCTGAGCAAGTCACTTTAGGTATTTCTTCTTTCTAGAATGAATATCGATGTAAAATTTTATATAATAAATAACTAAACATTTCTCTGAAGATTTAGCTTTCTAAACATCAAAGGTGGCCAAAACATGTAAATGGCGATTCTGCTTTGTAAGAACTGTCTACTCTATCGGTGTCAATTTTCAGTTTCACTAACTTGGTCGCCGTGCCGTCGTGATGTCAGCCAGTTTTCGCATACGGTAAATAGGTGCAACAATTCTAGCAGGTGCAATACATTGATAGGTATTACAGCAGCTAATACGTTAAGGTGCTTAATTTATGCATACCGGAAGTTCTACGTTGAACGCCAAAAATTGGTTTACAACGATAAGCTACGTGGTTGTGTTGTGAGAATCTGCATAATACCATGAACGGTACGGTACAGCAGTACAAAAGTCGGTGCTATCGACTCTCAACCATGATTTATCAACACAAAGAAATGTACGTAAAGTTGCTCCGCTCTTCAGGGACTGATTTCTGATATACCTATTCTTCGCAATAACACTCTGTAAGATTTATACAGGCTGCTCCCAAAGCATTTACCAAAGATTTGGTGCTTTCTTTCTTTGCTGTCGTCGCAAACGTATAGAAATCAACAGCAAAAAAATGGGATTTTATCGCTTCGTCAATAGCCTATTTTGACTTGGTATTTTTATTATATTACGATAACCTTGAATATTGTAAACAAATTTTTGATTGAACTGGTAGGTACTCCACACAAATCTCGTCATGTCATTGATTTAACTTTTCCGAACAGTCCTTGTACATACCGTTTCGCATTTTTCTATGAGTAACTTGTAACTGTTTGCGGTTGGGAATTCCACGAGGGCGGGAAATTCACTTACATTCCAGGGTCAAATAAATTATGGAAATTATCATTAATTAAAGTAATATCGTAAACACAAATAAAAAATTGTTTACGTAAGTTTATCTTTGGTTCCAATATTGCTCAAAAGTTAGTTCTATATTTACCGCAGAAGATTTCCTACTGTTGAATATGGATGAAGAAATAATTAATTCCTGCCCCGCTGCCCTTCTAGGAACGTCATCCTCATTATTTCTCAATTTGATCAATGCGTTATTGATAGCGAGATGTAGATTTTCGCCCAGTGCTCAGTATCCAACCGATTATGGGTCAAAATTACGAGATGGAGACCGTTTTGATTTCATTGTGGTTGGTGCGGGTTCTGCGGGATCAGTGGTTGCAAGTAGACTATCGGAGAACCCCAAGTGGAAGGTACTACTGTTGGAAGCTGGATCATATCCATCTTCAGATTCGGAGGTAAGACCTTTTCATAATATTCAAAATAAGGGTATTTTTTACAAACTGTTATATATTTTCAAATTTTTTCATTGCATTGTTTAGTTAGTTGTCGTCTCTGCATATTTTGGACGTGAAGGGATAACCTTGAATGCATTAGCTTACCAAGAATTTTGTAACCTTTCAAGATGTTTTAGATCTTGTAGAACTGGAACAATATGTAAATGACTTTAACGGAGTTGACAAGGAGGAAGGTGAGACACTAGGTATCACGCTAAAGAAAACCTTCTCCTCCTCAGTTGCATGTTGCAAGCAAATTTAGCATTGTGTTGAGCACACGTATGGTAGTGGAATATGAGTTTGCTGCAACGTACAATACAACAGCTTCATGCAGTAAGACACTGTGGAATTTCAGTGTTTTTCCTTATGAAAGAAAAATTTTTCACAGCCCAGAAAAATGACACTCCATTCAGGCTTCCAAATGGTGAACTGAAGCATTACCTGTGTTTCGTCTAACCTTGCTACAAAACCTTGCAAGAAACCTCGTTTGCAGGTCTCGTAATCAATTTTTCATCTGCTCCCGCATTTCAAAACTGTAACGATTACTTCTTTTTTCAAATAAACTCATATTGACGAGTATAATAGAGTAGAGGGCGAGATTAGAGGGACCTACTCACACTAGAAGAATTTACTTACTAAAGGGGAGGTAACTATCACCTGGGTCATGAATCATGGTCATCGGTCATATTAATTCTGAGCGGTCAGTTGTGAGAACAAATTGGAACTTGTGCAGTTCCTTTTTTTCATGCATTTTTTGAGGAGGGCGTATTACTTCCAAAACGGCCATCTAGAAGTACAGTAACATCTTCTAGAAGGAGCATGTAGAAGAGTCTAAAAGCAGTAACGTGGTGAGCACCGAAGAGACACTCAAGACTCGTTTACGACCTTAGAGAGCCTGACGATCCCAAATTAAGAAAGAAAAAATTAAGCTTTGAAGAAACGTTCTTAAATGAATTTTTACCTCACACCCAGTGAAGAACTGGAACCACAACCAATTTGTGGACGCTGTTGGAGAAAGATACGAAAAGTCATAGTGGTGGACAAAATCATTTCCAAGCTCTCCCGAACACAAAATGTGCAACAGTGCATACTCAATTCCTGCATAGCTACTTCACGAATCGAATATTCTTAGCCAGAGTGGAAGACCATATATCGAGGAGAACTGGAATATTCTGGCTCCATCCAGTACGTCGGAGCAACAGCTGACAATTGCCTGTCATTAGCAAGGCATGTGGAGCAGTAGGACGAGAATATCCCCAGTATGTGGCTAACATGCTGTCCGCCAAATCACTACTCGCGTAAGCCTCCACAAGATGGAAGGCGTACATATCAAAGACGATTGGATCAAACTTAAAAGCTGTACAATAAATAGCTAGTACAACTGGCCGCGGCCGTCTAGCCGCGAGACAAGTGGCCGACAGGACAACTGGCTGCGAGACAAGTGGCCGCCAACTGCTTCTAAAAAGGGTCGTCGTTTCGCCGTCGCCGTTTCGCTGTCGCCGATTCGCCGTCGCCGTTCCGCCGTCGCCGTTCCGCCTTCGGGACAGTTGGCCGTTGGTCAAATTCGCCGTAGGAACGATTCGAAAATCGAAAATAACTATTAATCTTGAGGGACTGTTACCAATTGAAAAAAACTATACTAAACCTACCTCTAACCTAAGCCCCTGAGTGGCAATATACGTTTTGGTTGGCTTTTTTTTAAGTTTCAAATACTGTTTAGTATCATAATATTCACGTTTTTGTATCAATTGAAAAAAAATATACTAAACATACCTCTAACCTAAGCGCCTGAGTGGCAATATACGCTTAGGTTGGCATTTTTTAAAGTTTCAAATGCTGTTTAGTATCATATTCCCGTTTTTGAATCAATTGAAAAAAATATACTGAACCTAAATTTACTAAGAGTAAATTATTTTGATGAATACCTCTAAATCATCTTCCAACGGCGAATCGTCCCTACGGCGAATTTGACCAACGGCTAACTGTCCCGACGGCGAAACGGTGACGGCGAATCGGTGACAGCGAATCGGAGAAGGCGAACCGGCACCGCGGCGGCGAATAGTCCCTAACCGACTTCACTATTAGTTTGTTTGTTTTCAATAAATGAAACTAGCCATTTATTTATTTGAAGTCAAGTTGTACTGGCAGCGACCCGACGACCACTTGTCCCGGCAGCTGCTTGTCTCGCGGCCAGTTGTCTCGGCGGCCAGTTGTCTCGGCGGCCAGTTATCTCGGCGGCCAGTTGGTCCGACGGACACTAGTCCCATCCCGACCTACCAACGTCAGCAACGAACCAATACCACACGACCTGGTATTCGAGATAGTATCCAAAGATGTTCACTAACTCCCAGAAATTCACAACTCGGATCTCATACACGTCATTCATCAACATTGCTCTCATTATCAGAAGCCAAAACGCTCCAGGATAATTAGTTATAATTCGTAATTGGGAAATGGATTAATTAGTGATATTAATAGGCTAAGGATGGAGAATTACATTAAGACTATAATTCGTAATTAAAACAATGTTCACAGTATTAAACGCTGCTATAGTCTTTAAATGTTTAGACCGACAGACCGGCGTCAGTCCAAACAATAAAGGCTTATTCATCTACTAAAATATGTTCAAAAAATGGTACCAAAAATGAAACCATTATTGTTTTTTACGACAGCATTCAGGAGGTAATGAGCTAATTCCCGAATTATCTACCGCAATCGTTCATGCATGCTTGAGTTTCATTTTAATATCATTCAATTTACTGCGTAATTATTGTTAATTCAATTTGTTTCAGGTACCATCACTTGCATATCATTTGCAAAGCAGCAAGGAAGATTGGCAATATAAAAGTGAACCATCAGCTAACCTCCGGTTAAAGAAAAGACAACGAGCTCCACGAGGCAAAGGTCTTGGTGGTAGTAGTTTAATTAATTACATTGTCTATTCAAGAGGAAATCGTTATGACTATGATGGATGGTCAAAAGCGGGAAATGTAGGTTGGGATTACGATTCCGTTACACAGTATTTTCGGAAGCACGAAAACGTTCATGGTACTGATGAAAATAGGTATGGACGGGGAGGAGAGTTGAATATAACCAAATATGAAGAAAAGGAACCTGTTATGGTCAAAATGATAGACGCCTACAAGGAGATGGGGTATAGCCATGATTACAGCGAGGAAAAACCTTTGGGTAGTTTTTCCGGGATGTTCTCTGTATGGGAAGGTAAAAGGCAAAATACTGCAAAAGCGTTCTTAGGGGAAAAGGTTAAGAATCGTTCGAACTTATTCGTTGCGCTCAATGCTCAGGTATCGAAGCTATTAGTTGATTCGGATTCGATAAAAGGGGTTGAAGTACGCTTGAACGACATACTGCTGAAAATCTACGCGGAAAAGGAAGTGATTCTATCAGCTGGCAGCGTAAACTCTCCTCAGATATTAATGAATTCCGGTATCGGTCCAAAAACCCATTTAGAAGATCTTGGTATTAAAGTTGTAAAAGATCTGAAGGTAGGCGAAAATCTGCAAGATCACATTGGTTTGTTCGCATTATACTACACCGTGGATAAATCGGCTACGAAACTTGATTTCCGTGTGAACCAAGTTGATATGGTTTATGAATACTTCATGCACTCTAAAGGGTTACTGGCTGACCTAATTTCAACCTTCGTTGCATTTGTTAATCCTAAAAATGACTCCAACGTACATTCTTTACAAATTTACACTTGGCTGCAGCCTCGATACTTTTTTAACGATCCTTCAGCTGAGGTTGCTATGGACGCATTTGAACTACACCAAAACATTAGACACACCCTCAAAGAAGCAAGTCAAAACAGTCACATTCTCCAGTTCCCTATAATATTATCTTTCCCAAAATCGAGGGGGAGAATTCTATTGAACAGTAACGATTCGTTTGATGCTCCGTTAATTTTTCCAAATTATTTAAGTAACGAAGAAGATGTATCAAAATTGAAGGACGGAATTAGGTTTATGCAAACATTGATGAAAACCAAAGCTATGGAAGCTTACAATCCGAAATTTCTCAGATACTTTCTGGACGATTGTAAAGACTTTATATTTGACACAGACGAGTATTGGGATTGTATGATTAGAAATCTGGTACGTACTGATTATCACTTGGTGGGGACGTGCAAAATGGGACCCAAGAGCGATTCAGATGCCGTAGTTGATCCACGTTTACGTGTTTATGGATTAAAAGGTGTACGTGTAATAGATGGTTCAATAATACCAACAATTTTGAGTGCAAATACAAATGGTCCAATTATGATGATTGGGGAGAAAGGGTCCGATATGATAAAAGAAGACTGGGCTAAAAAAATTGATGAGTTATAGTAAATAGTACGCCAAACTGACTCTTGTTGTTGTGTTGTGACATACAACACAGTAGTTCCCTTTCCATGAATTGATTGGGCTTAATAATAATTGTTAAATTTGTTTATGCACGTATCAGATAAATATGTTCTAAATATAATCAAACTTCTATTTTGAATGTAGTTGGGCTAAATTAAGAGACTTTGAAAATTCTGTTTTTTTAGAACCGAAAAGACTTGATTTACGAATCATGCTTGAATTTGCATCAAGCGGTAGAAACTTCAGAGACTGATTTCAATTTCAATATGATCATTATTACAAGACAACATGGCAATTTTCAAGTCTAAATTCATAAATTTGAATTAGACAGAAGCCGCAGATCTACAAGTTAATGAATTTTCGTTGCACGTAATGAATCTCTAACATATTTGCAACAGCAATTAAATGCAGAATTATTTTAACAAATGCAACGTTTTTATTCACGCAAAATGCAATTCAAAGCATTCTACATTGCGAATTGAGCCATAATTGCGGCATAATTACGCCATAATTGTACAATGTAAAATTGCGGAATTATACCTGCGCAGTTAAACCTATGCAGTTATTTTTGCGCAGTTACACTTGCGCAAAATTGAAGTATTATTGTGCACCACTTGGTACAAGATAGAGATTCCCCAAAGTTACCAAAAAGGATATTAAGCCTTACCTGATCTAGTTAATTTATGTAATCAAAATTTTAAATAGTAGGTTAGCTGTAAGCGCAAAAATAACTGCAAAAATAACTGCGCAAAAATAACTGTGGAAAAATAACTGCGCAAAAGTAACTGAGCAAAAATAAGTGCCCAAAAGAACTGTGCAAAGATAACTGCGCAAGAATAACTGCGCAAAAATAACTGCGCAAAAACAACTGTGCAAAAATAACTGTGCAAAAATAACTGTGAAAAAATAACAGCGCAAAAATAACTGTGCAAAGATAACTGCGCAAGTATAACTGCGCAAAAATAACTGCGCAAAAACAACTGTACAAAAATAACTGCGCAAAAATAACTGTGCAAAAATAACTGCGCAAAAATAACTGCACAAAAATAACTGTGCAAAACTAACTTTGCAAAACTAACTTCGCAAAAATAACTGCGCAAAAATAACTGTGCAAAAATAACTGCGCAAATACAACTGCGCAAATATAACTGCGCAAATTTAACTGCGCAAATTTAACTGCGCAAATATAACTGCGCAAAAATAACTGCGCAAATTAAACTGTGCAAATTTAACTGCGCAAATATAACTGCGCAAATTTTACTGCGCAATTTTAACTGCCCAAATTTAACTGCGCAAATTTAACTGTGCAAATTTAACTGCGCAAATATAACTGCGCAAAAATAACTGCGCAAATATAACTGCGCAAATTTAACTGCGCAAGTTAAACTGCAAATTTAACTGCGCAAATATAACTGCGCAAATTTAACTGCGCAAATTTAACTGCGCAAATTTAACTGCGCAAATATAACTGCGCAAATTTAACTGCGCAAATATAACTGTGCAAATTTAACTGTGTAAATATAACTGCGCAAATTAAACTGGGCAAATTTAACTGCGCAAATATAACTGCGCAAATTTAACTGCGCAAATTTAACTGCGCAAATATAACTGCGCAAATTTAACTGCGCAAATTTAACTGCGCAAATTTAACTGCGCATATTTAATTGCGCAAATATAACTGTGCAAATTTAACTGCGCAAATTTAACTGCGCAAATTTAACTGCGCAAATTTAACTGCGCAAATATAACTGCGCAAATTTAACTGCGCAAATTTAACTGCGCAAATTTAACTGCGCAAATATAACTGCGCAAATTTAACTGCGCAATTTTAACTGCGCAAATTTAACTGCGCATATTTAATTGCGCAAATTTAACTGCGCAAATTTAACTGCGCAAATTTAACTGCGCAAATTTAACTGCGCAAATATAACTGTGCAAATTTAACTGCGCAAATATAACTGCGCAAATTTAACTGTGCAAATTTAACTGCGCAAATATAACTGCGCAAATTTAACTGCCCAAATTTAACTGCGCAAATTTAACTGCGCAAATTAAACTGTGCAAATTTAACTGCGCAAATATAACTGCGCAAATATAACTGCGCAAATTTAACTGCGCAAAAATAACTGCGCAAATTAAACTGTGCAAATTTAACTGCGCAAATATAACTGCGCAAATTTAACTGCGCAAATTTAACTGCGCAAATATAACTGCGCAAATATAACTGCGCAAATTTAACTGCGCAAATATAACTGTGCAAATTTAACTGCGCAAATATAACTGTGCAAATTTAACTGCGCAAATTTAACTGCGCAAATATAACTGCGCAAATTTAACTGCGCAAACATAAATGCGCAAATTTAACTGCGCAAATTTAACTGCGCAAATATCACTCAGCAAATTTAACTGCGCAAATTTAACTGCGCAAATATAACTGCGCAAATTTAACTGCGCAAATTTAACTGCGCAAATGTAATTGCGCAAATTTAACTGCGCAAATATAACTGCGCAAATTAAACTGCGCAAATTTAACTGCGCAAATTTAACTGCGCAAATATAACTGCGCAAATTTAACTGTGCAAATTTAACTGCACAAATATAACTGCGCAAATATAACTGCGCAAATTAAACTGTGCAAATTTAACTGCGCACTTATAACTGCGCAAATAAAACTGCTCAAATATAACTGCGCAAATTTAACTGCGCAAAAATAACTGCGTAAATATAACTGCGCAAAAATAACTGCGCAAATATAACTGCGCAAATTTAACTGCGCAAATTTAATTGCGCAAATATAACTGCGCAAATTTAACTGCGCAAATTTAACTGCGCAAATATAACTGCGCAAATATAACTGCGCAAATTTAACTGCGCAAATATAACTGCGCAAATTTAACTGCGCAAATTTAACTGCGCAAATATAACTGCGCAAATTTAACTGCGCAAATATAACTGCGCAAATTCAACTGTGCAAATTTAACTGCGCACTTATAACTGCGCAAATAAAACTGCTCAAATATAACTGCGCAAATTTAACTGCGCAAAAATAACTGCGTAAATATAACTGCGCAAAAATAACTGCGCAAATATAACTGCGCAAATTTAACTGCGCAAATTTAATTGCGCAAATATAACTGCGCAAATTTAACTGCGCAAATTTAACTGCGCAAATATAACTGCGCAAATATAACTGTGCAAATATAACTGCGCAAATTTAACTGCGCAAATATAACTGCGCAAATTTAACTGCGCAAATTTAACTGCGCAAATATAACTGCGCAAATTTAACTGCGCAAATATAACTGCGCAAATTCAACTGCGCAAATTTAACTGCGCAAATATAACTGCGCAAATTTAACTGCGCAAATTTAACTGCGCAAATATAACTGCGCAAATATATCTGCGCAAATTTAACTGCGCAAATATAACTGTGCAAATTTAACTGCGCAAATATAACTGTGCAAATTTAACTGCGCAAATTTAACTGCGCAAATATAACTGCGCAAATTTAACTGCGCAAACATAAATGCGCAAATTTAACTGCGCAAAAATGACTGCGCAAAAATAACTGCGCAAATATAACTGCGCAAAAATAACTGCGCAAATTAAACTGTGCAAATTTAACTGCGTAAATATAACTGCGCAAAAATGACTGCACAAAAATAACTGCGCAAATATAACTGCGCAAAAATAACTGCGCAAATTAAACTGTGCAAATTTAACTGCGCAAATATAACTGCGCAAATTTTACTGCGCAATTTTAACTGCCCAAATTTAACTGCGCAAATTTAACTGCGCAAATTTAACTGTGCAAATTTAACTGCGCAAATATAACTGCGCAAAAATAACTGCGCAAATATAACTGCGCAAATTTAACTGCGCAAGTTAAACTGCAAATTTAACTGCGCAAATATAACTGCGCAAATTTAACTGCGCAAATTTAACTGCGCAAATTTAACTGCGCAAATATAACTGCGCAAATTTAACTGCGCAAATATAACTGTGCAAATTTAACTGTGTAAATATAACTGCGCAAATTAAACTGGGCAAATTTAACTGCGCAAATATAACTGCGCAAATTTAACTGCGCAAATTTAACTGCGCAAATATAACTGCGCAAATTTAACTGCGCAAATTTAACTGCGCAAATTTAACTGCGCATATTTAATTGCGCAAATATAACTGTGCAAATTTAACTGCGCAAATTTAACTGCGCAAATTTAACTGCGCAAATTTAACTGCGCAAATATAACTGCGCAAATTTAACTGCGCAAATTTAACTGCGCAAATTTAACTGCGCAATTTTAACTGCGCAAATTTAACTGCGCATATTTAATTGCGCAAATTTAACTGCACAAAAATAACTGTGCAAAACTAACTTTGCAAAACTAACTTCGCAAAAATAACTGCGCAAAAATAACTGTGCAAAAATAACTGCGCAAAAATAACTGCACAAAAATAACTGTGCAAAACTAACTTTGCAAAACTAACTTCGCAAAAATAACTGCGCAAAAATAACTGTGCAAAAATAACTGCGCAAATACAACTGCGCAAATATAACTGCGCAAATTTAACTGCGCAAATTTAACTGCGCAAATATAACTGCGCAAAAATAACTGCGCAAATTAAACTGTGCAAATTTAACTGCGCAAATATAACTGCGCAAATTTTACTGCGCAATTTTAACTGCCCAAATTTAACTGCGCAAATTTAACTGCGCAAATTTAACTGTGCAAATTTAACTGCGCAAATATAACTGCGCAAAAATAACTGCGCAAATATAACTGCGCAAATTTAACTGCGCAAGTTAAACTGAAAATTTAACTGCGCAAATATAACTGCGCAAATTTAACTGCGCAAATTTAACTGCGCAAATTTAACTGCGCAAATTTAACTGCGCAAATATAACTGCGCAAATTTAACTGCGCAAATATAACTGTGCAAATTTAACTGTGTAAATATAACTGCGCAAATTAAACTGGGCAAATTTAACTGCGCAAATATAACTGCGCAAATTTAACTGCGCAAATTTAACTGCGCAAATATAACTGCGCAAATTTAACTGCGCAAATTTAACTGCGCAAATTTAAACTGCGCATATTTAATTGCGCAAATATAACTGTGCAAATTTAACTGCGCAAATTTAACTGCGCAAATTTAACTGCGCAAATTTAACTGCGCAAATATAACTGCGCAAATTTAACTGCGCAAATTTAACTGCGCAAATTTAACTGCGCAATTTTAACTGCGCAAATTTAACTGCGCATATTTAATTGCGCAAATTTAACTGCGCAAATTTAACTGCGCAAATTTAACTGCGCAAATTTAACTGCGCAAATATAACTGTGCAAATTTAACTGCGCAAATATAACTGCGCAAATTTAACTGCCCAAATTTAACTGCGCAAATTTAACTGCGCAAATTAAACTGTGCAAATTTAACTGCGCAAATATAACTGCGCAAATATAACTGCGCAAATTTAACTGCGCAAAAATAACTGCGCAAATTAAACTGTGCAAATTTAACTGCGCAAATATAACTGCGCAAATTTAACTGCGCAAATTTAACTGCGCAAATATAACTGCGCAAATATAACTGCGCAAATTTAACTGCGCAAATATAACTGTGCAAATTTAACTGCGCAAATATAACTGTGCAAATTTAACTGCGCAAATTTAACTGCGCAAATATAACTGCGCAAATTTAACTGCGCAAACATAAATGCGCAAATTTAACTGCGCAAATATCACTCAGCAAATTTAACTGCGCAAATTTAACTGCGCAAATATAACTGCGCAAATTTAACTGCGCAAATTTAACTGCGCAAATGTAATTGCGCAAATTTAACTGCGCAAATATAACTGCGCAAATTAAACTGCGCAAATTTAACTGCGCAAATTTAACTGCGCAAATATAACTGCGCAAATTTAACTGTGCAAATTTAACTGCACAAATATAACTGCGCAAATATAATTGCGCAAATTAAACTGTGCAAATTTAACTGCGCACTTATAACTGCGCAAATAAAACTGCTCAAATATAACTGCGCAAATTTAACTGCGCAAAAATAACTGCGTAAATATAACTGCGCAAAAATAACTGCGCAAATATAACTGCACAAATTTAACTGCGCAAATTTAATTGCGCAAATATAACTGCGCAAATTTAACTGCGCAAATTTAACTGCGCAAATATAACTGCGCAATATAACTGCGCAAATTTAACTGCGCAAATATAACTGCGCAAATTTAACTGCGCAAATTTAACTGCGCAAATATAACTGCGCAAATTTAACTGCGCAAATATAACTGCGCAAATTCAACTGTGCAAATTTAACTGCGCACTTATAACTGCGCAAATAAAACTGCTCAAATATAACTGCGCAAATTTAACTGCGCAAAAATAACTGCGTAAATATAACTGCGCAAAAATAACTGCGCAAATATAACTGCGCAAATTTAACTGCGCAAATTTAATTGCGCAAATATAACTGCGCAAATTTAACTGCGCAAATTTAACTGCGCAAATATAACTGCGCAAATATAACTGTGCAAATATAACTGCGCAAATTTAACTGCGCAAATATAACTGCGCAAATTTAACTGCGCAAATTTAACTGCGCAATATAACTGCGCAAATTTAACTGCGCAAATATAACTGCGCAAATTCAACTGCGCAAATTTAACTGCGCAAATATAACTGCGCAAATTTAACTGCGCAAATTTAACTGCGCAAATATAACTGCGCAAATATATCTGCGCAAATTTAACTGCGCAAATATAACTGTGCAAATTTAACTGCGCAAATATAACTGTGCAAATTTAACTGCGCAAATTTAACTGCGCAAATATAACTGCGCAAATTTAACTGCGCAAACATAAATGCGCAAATTTAACTGCGCAAAAATGACTGCGCAAAAATAACTGCGCAAATATAACTGCGCAAAAATAACTGCGCAAATTAAACTGTGCAAATTTAACTGCGCAAATATAACTGCGCAAAAATGACTGCACAAAAATAACTGCGCAAATATAACTGCGCAAAAATAACTGCGCAAATTAAACTGTGCAAATTTAACTGCGCAAATATAACTGCGCAAATTTTACTGCGCAATTTTAACTGCCCAAATTTAACTGCGCAAATTTAACTGCGCAAATTTAACTGTGCAAATTTAACTGCGCAAATATAACTGCGCAAAAATAACTGCGCAAATATAACTGCGCAAATTAACTGCGCAAGTTAAACTGCAAATTTAACTGCGCAAATATAACTGCGCAAATTTAACTGCGCAAATTTAACTGCGCAAATTTAACTGCGCAAATATAACTGCGCAAATTTAACTGCGCAAATATAACTGTGCAAATTTAACTGTGTAAATATAACTGCGCAAATTAAACTGGGCAAATTTAACTGCGCAAATATAACTGCGCAAATTTAACTGCGCAAATTTAACTGCGCAAATATAACTGCGCAAATTTAACTGCGCAAATTTAACTGCGCAAATTTAACTGCGCATATTTAATTGCGCAAATATAACTGTGCAAATTTAACTGCGCAAATTTAACTGCGCAAATTTAACTGCGCAAATTTAACTGCGCAAATATAACTGCGCAAATTTAACTGCGCAAATTTAACTGCGCAAATTTAACTGCGCAATTTTAACTGCGCAAATTTAACTGCGCATATTTAATTGCGCAAATTTAACTGCGCAAATTTAACTGCGCAAATTTAACTGCGCAAATATAACTGTGCAAATTTAACTGCGCAAATATAACTGTGCAAATTAACTGCGCAAATTTAACTGCGCAAATATAACTGCGCAAATTTAACTGCGCAAACATAAATGCGCAAATTTAACTGCGCAAATTTAACTGCGCAAATATCACTCAGCAAATTTAACTGCGCAAATTTAACTGCGCAAATATAACTGCGCAAATTAAACTGCGCAAATTTAACTGCGCAAATTTAACTGCGCAAATATAACTGCGCAAATTTAACTGTGCAAATTTAACTGCACAAATATAACTGCGCAAATATAAATGCGCAAATTAAACTGTGCAAATTTAACTGCGCACTTATAACTGCGCAAAATAAAACTGCTCAAATATAACTGCGCAAATTTAACTGCGCAAAAATAAACTGCGTAAATATAACTGCGCAAAATACTGCGCAATATAACTGCGCAATTAACTGCGCAAATTTAATTGCGCAAATATAACTGCGCAAATTTAACTGCGCAAATTAACTGCGCAAATATAACTGCGCAAATATAACTGCGCAAATTTAACTGCGCAAATATAACTGCGCAAATTTAACTGCGCAAATTTAACTGCGCAAATATAACTGCGCAAATTTAACTGCGCAAATATAACTGCGCAAATTCAACTGTGCAAATTTAACTGCGCACTTATAACTGCGCAAATAAAACTGCTCAAATATAACTGCGCAAATTTAACTGCGCAAATATAACTGTGCAAATTTAACTGTGTAAATATAACTGCGCAAATTAAACTGGGCAAATTTAACTGCGCAAATATAACTGCGCAAATTTAACTGCGCAAATTTAACTGCGCAAATATAACTGCGCAAATTTAACTGCGCAAATTTAACTGCGCAAATTTAACTGCGCATATTTAATTGCGCAAATATAACTGTGCAAATTTAACTGCGCAAATTAACTGCGCAAATTTAACTGCGCAAATTAACTGCGCAAATATAACTGCGCAAATTTAACTGCGCAAATTTAACTGCGCAAATTTACTGCGCAATTTTAACTGCGCAAATTTAACTGCGCATATTTAATTGCGCAAATTTAACTGCGCAAATTTAACTGCGCAAATTAACTGCGCAAATATAACTGTGCAAATTAACTGCGCAAATATAACTGCGCAAATTAACTGTGCAAATTTACTGCGCAAATATAACTGCGCAAATTTAACTGCCCAAATTTAACTGCGCAAATTTAACTGCGCAAGTTAAACTGTGCAAATTTAACTGCGCAAATATAACTGCACAAATATAACTGCGCAAATTTAACTGCGCAAAAATAACTGCGCAAATTAAACTGTGCAAATTTAACTGCGCAAATATAACTGTGCAAATTTAACTGCGCAAATTTAACTGCGCAAATATAACTGCGCAAATTTAACTGCGCAAACATAAATGCGCAAACATAAATGCGCAAATTTAACTGCGCAAATTTAACTGCGCAAATATCACTCAGCAAATTTAACTGCGCAAATTTAACTGCGCAAATATAACTGCGCAAATTTAACTGCGCAAATTTAACTGCGCAAATGTAATTGCCAAATTTAACTGCGCAAATATAACTGCGCAAATTAAACTGCGCAAATTTAACTGCGCAAATTTAACTGCGCAAATATAACTGCGCAAATTAACTGTGCAAATTTAACTGCACAAATAACTGCGCAATATAACTGCGCAAATTAAACTGTGCAAATTTAACTGCGCACTTATAACTGCGCAAAAAACTGCTCAAATATAACTGCGCAATTTAACTGCGCAAAAATAACTGCGTAAATATAACTGCGCAAAAATAACTGCGCAAATATACTGCGCAAATTAACTGCGCAAATTTAATTGCGCAAATATAATGCGCAAATTTAACTGCGCAAATTTAACTGCGCAAATATAACTGCGCAAATAGAACTGCGCAAATTTAACTGCGCAAATATAACTGCGCAAATTTAACTGCGCAATTTAACTGCGCAAATATAACTGCGCAAATTTAACTGCGCAAATATAACTGCGCAAATCAACTGTGCAAATTTAACTGCGCACTTATAACTGCGCAAATAAAACTGCTCAAATATAACTGCGCAATTTAACTGCGCAAAAATAACTGCGTAAATATAACTGCGCAAAAATAACGCAAATATAACTGCGCAAATTAACTGCGCAAATTTAATGCCGCAAATATAACTGCGCAAATTTAACTGCGCAATTTAACTGC